>JAYMTF010005173.1:0-11979 GCA_036897485.1 Pelargonium nanum | reverse complement strand
AAGAATCATAAAATACAAATGACTAATGAGTATTAATTTTTCATAACTAACATAAAAATGATCACAAATATTTAACAATATTTCATAAATAACACATTAAATATAAATTCATTTTTATATACTTCAATTTAAATATATTTGTATATAATAATTATTATTTATCATCCCGTGCATCGCACGGGCATTTTTACTAGTGTAGAGTAAATTTGAGCCCT
This sequence comes from Pelargonium nanum, assembly GCA_036897485.1. NCBI lineage: Eukaryota > Viridiplantae > Streptophyta > Magnoliopsida > Geraniales > Geraniaceae > Pelargonium > Pelargonium nanum. The sequence continues at coordinate 11,764 of JAYMTF010005173.1, read as the reverse complement.
AAACTAGTTAGAGAGAGTCTCATCAACTTTGGGAATTAATTTTCAATTTCTTTTAATCATATTAAGTAAATTTCTAACACATGAAGATAGCACTTTGGAGTAGGAGATCATGTAGTCATTTTTTTCATTATATGACATCAAAGGAGATACGTGAATCACGAGCGGAATTCCATAGAGACGAGTTTCGTTTGAGAATCGCTTAGTGACTTTGATGAGAATATTGAGTTTCGTTTGAGAATCGCTTAGTGACTTTGATGAGAATATTGTTTTGATTGTATGTAGTTGAATTCATGATTTCATCTTTCCTTGGTCTGGTTTGATTATGTGTGAGTATAAATTTTGTAAATTTCATATTCACAAAGTTGTTTTAGTTTCATTTTTTGGGAGACAATTTATAGGCTTGAGAGAAGGAGTAAAAATTGCAGATTTATCAAATTCCCCTTTTTGAGGCAAGAGTAATAAGAGAAAAAAGAGGCCTAGCCCAAATTGAAACGAACACAGGCCCAATTGCATATTAGTATTAGAAGTTGGTGGCACAATGAGTAAATAGGGTAGAAAAGGAGGGGTAATTTGGGGAAAGTGATGATACCCCGATGGCTTAAAGACGGTCGGACCCATGAAACCGCACCACCCCTCTTTTGCTTTGCTTTAGCCTTTAGTTGCCCACTTTCTTTTGCTTTCTCAAATTCCTTTCTATTTTGTCATTCCCCTTTTTGACCTCACTCCCCACACCGAATTTACCAAAATACCCCTACACCACACCGCCACCGCCACCTCCACCGCTACTACTACTACTAATTTAAAGAAAAAAGCAAACACAATTCAGTTGGTCTGCATGCACTGATTGTAGGACTCATGAGGAACTAAATGGAATAGAAACAAACATATATAGTACTTATATTTGAATATTGGTCTGTACTGTAACAGAACACAACCAAGAAAGCATGATCATTGATCAGCCATGCAAAATGCATTATTTGTAGCTCATGATGCCCAACAAAAAATGGGTAGGTCCATAAGTAATTAATTAGGCTTCTCAATAACTTAATTTAAATCTTAACTTTTTCAACAGCAACCATAAATCAGATCCTAAAACGTATTCTGTGGGAGCAATTGTTAAATATTACTCACTTCTCTCCAAATAATTCTCTGCCTAAGTACTAGCTAGCATTAGAGAATTTTTGACTTAAGTATTAGAGCAATAGTATTAAATTAAATCAGGAAATAAATCGAGAATAAAATTTACACTAAATGAGTATTAATGAAACAAATTACACATGCAATTTTTTTTAAAGTTAGCCAGATGGAGAAGTTAATGCAAAAGTTAAGACATAAAGATTCCGATCCAGTGTGCTTGCTACCTATAGTAAAGTTAAGAGATTATTAAACTCTAAATAATGTGTTACCATGTGCAATAATAAGGTAAAATATAATTATAAAGCGAATTCTTATGATAGTTTGTATCATAAATAAATAAAATAATATAAATAAGGATTTGGTTGTAATTTGAAGTTTTGCTTTTTTAAGTTTTTGTAATTTGTTTGTTCAATTTTTAGTGTTTCACTTTTGTGTATTTTACTCCTTACTCAATAATAATAAAAACATTAAGAACAATCTCAACAACATCAAGAACACAATATACTGTGCTGACATGGTGACATGTTCTCAATAGCTAACGTGACACAAATTGATATGTTACAACCAAATAATATGAGCTTCATATTATTTCTCTCCGCCTCATCCGTTGGGTTCCAAGCTATATCTATATATTCAATCCACCTACAAAGTTAGAACGGGAATCATGAGATGAACTATTTATCTCTCATCGATTACGAGGAGACATATTGAAATATAATATTAAAAGTATTGGTACACTTGCAAAGTCGTAAGACACTTGTACGTGAAGAAACATGTTAAATTATAATATTAAATGTATAAATGAGAATTTTAGCTTTACAAAATCAATACTCACGGACTCATATTTTGTCTTCCAAATTCATAATTTTAGAAAAAGAGAGCTCTAACCTCACAAATTCAATACTATTGTCAATGTTGTGTCCTCTTGTCGTTGAACTATCTTCCCTCTGCCACCACCTTCCTTCTATTTTCCATCTCCACCGCCCCTTTTTCTTCTCTTTTTAACTCATCAACTTAAAATAATCCGTTAAATCTAATTAATTGAAAGAAATTGTAAAATAATACTCCCTCCGTCCCAAAATGAGTGTCCTGTTTGTCTAAATTTTTTGTTCCAAAATGAGTGTCTTGTTTCTATTTTTAGATTATTATATTATTAGTTTTCCCATATTACCCTTATCATTTATGCATTAAAGGAAAATCTAATCTGAATTGCACATGGGGTGTAGAAGGAAAAATGAGAGTAATATTGAAAACACATTATATCATCTAATAATTCTTAATTTTTGCAAAAAATAGAAACATGACACTTATTTTGGGACGGAGAGAGTAATAGTTTAACAACATTGAACTTGTTGTGATCACACAATAACGAAATGGAAAAGTATTTTTTCATGTATATTTTTCACATGTATTTTCACATGTATTTGATGATATTAATGAAAATGTTTTGGGTAGGGAATGGAGAAGTTTCAATATTCTAATGAGTTCATTACAAAAGTCAAATATTTTGTACATCATTTATTAAAAATTATTCAAAAAAATTCGTTTAATTTTTTCCCGTGAGATATGATGTATTATAATAAGTTTTTACAACTTGTAGTGTATAATTCATTAACGTTTGTAAACTAAAAGTCATAAAAATATTTTTTATTCCCTTAAATCAATAAATGTAAATAAATATATTATAACATTGAAACATATCCATTATCTACCCTAAACATTTTCATTAGTTATACCAAATACATGGGAAAATATATGTAAATTGAATACATGTGTGAATCCTCCTCCTTAAAATAATCTTTTATTCATTTCTGTGAAATGCAATGATAAATGCAAATTTCTAAATTTATGGATAATTGGAATGTAAATTATGCATAATATCCGTACAAATTAAGATGCATGAATTTTCTTCAAGTGGAGCACAAGTTACTCCTGATTTTTTTAATTATGATTTATAATTGTTAACAAAAATTTGGAAATGATAGAAACAAAATCTCCAAAATTCAGTCAGATTATGAGCAAAGAATATTCTAGTTCCCTAATATATATATGCTATTAAAAAAACGCGGGAACTTCTATAACGGTAAATTATTTTCAGACAACAACACATAATCACCTCCAAATTACCTCCCAATTCCTTAGGTTTTTGGTTATTTCTTATCTCAAACCCATAAAATCATTGAAATCTTTGCTTGTGATTTGCAGTTTTCAGAGTATTAGGGTTTATCTCATCTTCCATATAATACAAGGTAAGATCTTCACTATTTTTTTTTTAATTTTTTTATTATTATAGTAACTGTCAGTTTTGCTTTGTAATTTTTTTTATCTTTTAGATTTTGAGCTGTGATTGTTTCAAATTTTGTGATTTTTTTCAGCATGAATGAGTTAAGTTCTTAGAAAAATAATGGGTTTCTACATCAAGTTCTGAGTTAATTTATTACTCAAACAATTGGAGATTAGATGATTTATTCGGTTTAATCAATAAATTGAAGGATATGGATTTAATTAAGTTGAAAATGGTTGTTTGTAGCTCAATTGATTTCATGGATTATCAGTTCTCAGTTTCGAACCTCGGTTGGTACGTTTGCTGATAAAAAAAAAGATTTCATGGGTTATTGTTGTGTGAACCAGAGAAGTTATTTTTCTCAAATTGATTTGTGTACATCCAAAGTGTTTCACTTTTATTATGTTATGTTATGAAAATTGGATCATTTGTTCCAATGCTGAACTGAATTATGATTCATTGTGCCCTTTTGTGGGACAGAATGAGAATTGTTGATGATCATCTTATGAATTATGTGTTATGTTACTTGTTTGTATCTTAATTTGATCCTATGGAAATGGAACAGTTCTTGATTCTTAAAATCCCAACTCAAATGGGATTCAGCGGGAGAGGAAGCTCGCGCAGTACTGTGATGAAAGCCCCGTCTTCATCCACAAAGAAGATCAAGACGACGAAGAATACCCCCATTCAAAGAGAAGACGAACATTGTGAATCAAAATCACCCGGCCTTGAAAATGATCAGTCCCGTAAACTACGTATGATCCCGAAGAGTCCAATCTCTGCAGCTGTTTTAGATGTTGAGGATGGTATGTGGTTATCTTCAGATAGCTCATCTATTTCATCATTTTTTGAAGGGAATAGATCATTTGGTTTGTTTCAGCTTTTTGACGATCTGTGGTTACTTTCAAAGTTATCAGTATCCGCCTATGCTTGTATGTTTCTCAGCCTAGGAACTATTCTCTTAGACGGGTCTATAATCGTGAATCATGTGGAGAACAATTTGAAAGAAGAAAGGATGGTTAATTGGCTGCTGAGATCAACTGAGGATGTTTCCGAAGAATCCTTATCTCGCTCTGAGAGCTTTAAGTCTTGTTGTGGGCAGAGTTTTGAGGATTCCCCGATATGTGACAGATTAATGAACCTTTACGGGGAAGAGTACTCGAATTGGGACATAGATTCTGATATGACGACTTCTCCAAGTCCTAGTCCATGTTTTAGGAGCCATACCTCGAACTCTAGTCATTTGTTGCTCGAGAATGACAGCACGAGCTACTATGATTACTCGGGGCATGCCAATGTAGGGACAGATGAGTCTCGTGGCGAGCCACTGTTTTGGCCATTTGAAGGAGAAAGTGATTGGAGTTGTGGGGAGGCATGGGATGGTTTTTGTATGTCACCTCCTAAAGGAAGGTCTAAGCAAAGGTGGTCTGGATTGTGTAGGAGGAGGCTTGTATTCAACTCAGAGTCTACAACAATATCAGAGATAGTTTTAGAAAGAAGCAACAAAAATGGTGCCAAGAGGTTTATCAGCAAATCTTCAGTGCAAGTTGTGCCCCTATAGAGCCCAAAACCATTTCATGAAACATACTTGCAACAAGGTTTTTCTTCTTTTTCATCTTCATCAATCCAACCAAGACTTCCATGTTGACAAAAATTGTATGACTTGGTTGGTTTGATGGGCATGAAGGAGTTGGTGTTGTGACTCAAATCAAATGTAGATGGAAGTACATGTTTGTATTCTTTTCTTGTACTAGTAACAATGTAACATGAGGTTCATAGATTTGACTTTCAACCTTTTATCCTTTTAAGATCTTTTTTGTCGGGGCATCTCTGAACTATTTCTTCATTAGGCGATCTTTAAAGTGCATTAACCTAGAGGTAACAAAACTAAACCAAACTCTTGAGATTTTTTTAAGGGCGATATCAACACCAACTGAGAGGCTACAATCCGTTCTCTCGAGAAATTCAAAATGCATTAACCGCTGATTGAGCAGGTGTTGGTGGTTGTTGTCAAGTTCTTGGGAGTTTATTCAATTAAGTCAAAATAATATATATTTAATTGCAATAAACACAATGAAGAGGCATTGTTCTTTTAGCATCTATTTTCCTACCAAAATGTATTGAATTGGAGTGATGTGTTACCAAAGAATTGACCACTAGCAGCCAAACATGGACTAAGAAAATTGAGACAAGAAAAGAAAACTAAAGAGCTTAAGCAACTAGCAACCACAGCTAACACGTGTGACCACCACACACGTGCGAGAGCCGATGAACCAGACAGACTTGTGCTCCATGTTGGGAAGGAAAAATAGAACAACCAACTCGCCACTTTCCTTGGTCTTTTTCACGGGAGATTAAGGAAAGGACACCTCAAGCAAATTAACCTTGCTTTCTCATAAATTTACTAAAATGGCACTCCTAAATTAGATGATTTGTTTTTCTTCGTTAAAAAAAATTGACCATTTATTCCGTTAACTTTGGTGTAATGTTTTGAAAATGTCAATTTTGTCTTCTCATATTCTTTGGTAACTTTTTTTTTTTTTAAGTTGAGCTACACAACAGGGGTAGTTCTCCCTTTTTAACTCAAACTCCACCCCACCCGACACAATGAGATTTGAACTCACGACTTCTTACGTGGAGATGTGTGTCTTTACACTAGTGCTTGTCAACTTTTGCAATGAACTACAACAAAATTGTCATTTTCGAAACTTTTTGTTAATCCTCCAATTTGTCCGCTAGACTTTGAGGGTTCACGGAGAATGAGAGGTTGATCCTAAGAAGAATGATCATGCTCAAAAATCAATAGAAGAAAAGTCACTCCATCTCCCCACGAACCTCAAAGCATTCGAACATCATCTTTTTTTTTCTTTTTTATCGGCAAAAGGTACTCTTGTATTAATGGAGAGAGAAAGAGTACAAAATAGATGCTTAATTGCAAAGAAAACAAAAACAGACCATTAAAGACTGGATAAACAAGCTAAAAGATCCTTTACCTTAATCGCGAGGAATAAGACTCTGTTTCGCCCGTTGAACTTGGAGGGTTCACAAAGAACGGAAAAAGACTAATTCCGAGAGTAACGATTGTGTCCAAGGAACAAGAGAACAAGAGCAATTCTATCTCCCCAAGGCCGAAGATCAAACTCTCACTCCGCCCACAGAGCTCGATGAGCTCTCGGAAGATGAGGGAGGCAAACTCAAGAGAAGAGAACCAAACTCGTCGACTGCCCCCACCATATTTATCAACCAGTCACGCGTCTCCACGTCTTCAAGTGAGTTGGAGATCTATAAATAGAGTTCTCCACCAAAAAAAAAAAATGGTTCATAATTTTCATTATTAAAAAAGTTCACTTCGAAAAGCGAAGAAACATCTCATACGTTTTTCGTGTTCATCGAAATCGTTGAGCATTCTTCCAAAAACTTTGGATCTTCAATTTCTTCTATAAATTTTTGTGTAAATCATGATTCATTTCTCACGCTGGAGGCGATTTCCTTAGACAAAATCCGGAGTTCAGTGACCTACTTTATTTGAACAAAAAAACAAAACAAAAAACATTACTTAAGCACGGTGGCAATTGCCGGATAATGGGAAAATAGAGGGGCAATATGGGCATAAACACTGCCAGAGAAACAGAGCAAAGTCTGAACCGAAGCTTCTTTCTTTGTTCTCTCTCTCTCCAATCCAACCAAACCATGTACTCTTTTGACTTCCTGCTCAACGCTATTTTTCTCTCTAATTTCAGTGTTTGCGATCCTTTTGATTATAAATTCAAGAACCTCTCTCTTAAATCCAACTACTTCCTTCACATTCTCCTGATTCTTTGTCAATTTCATCATCAAGGTACCTATTGTGCTTCCAATTTTTCATGTTTCTTATACAATTGTATAATGTCTTCAAGTCTGTATCTCTATTTCTGATGCAATTGTAGATTTGGGTTTCTGTATTTGGTTGATTTTTTTACAATGAATTTGGAACTTATCTTTGGTTATATATAATTGGTAAGATGGGCAGGTTCAAGATTCCACAATTTTCATTTTTTTTTTTTTTGAATGAGCAATGAAATTTTGAAGGTTACTTTGATGGTACAATGTTATATATCATGGGCTAATCTTAATCATGTCAGGAGTTTCTTATTTCAATTCTTTGGCAATGTGTTCTTGCTGCATTGGATGCTATTATGCTTAATTTGTCTTTGAGAGTTTAGTTGTTAACTATTACTTATATTTGGATTTTGTGATAAAAGAGACATTGCCAAGTATAAAATTTCGATCTTAGATGGGTACTTATTGGTTTCCTAATGGGTGCTCGCCTTTGGGGTTTCCTGCAATTCTCTTGGACTGTGTTAATAATTGATGACATTTGTATTTACACGGTTCGTTTTATCCTAAAACTTTAAATTATTCTCAATGTATACGGTTAATAGAATCAGTAGCCAGGTCATTAAATGAGCAAAATTTATTGTTGTGAAATCTGCGTATCTTTTCTTCTCTGCTATCATGAAAATCTCACGAGTAAACTTTACAATTTCGAGTGTTTTTGTTGATATGAGTTTAATTTTCACTCTTGTTTTTTTTTATAAATGTTTTACCTCGATAACTTAATTCTGATATTAATTACAAGTGTCATCAATCACTAGTTCTTTCATCAGTTTGCTAAAATCAAGGCCTATGCGTGCTCCGTCGCTACTTGCACAATGTTTGCCTGGCTTGGTGCCCCAGGATCGTGGAAGTCACAGCATGTCCACCATTTCAGAGAAAGACGTGCATCTCCCTACACCAGCTGTCGAAATTGTTCCTTCGAAGGTATGTCTTTAATCAACATCCTTATGGGTCTAATACGTGATAGAAAAAGCTTCTTTGTACGATATTAAAAGCACAAAGTTATTGTTTTGAATGAGGCATTTGAAAGAAAAAAAAGAAAAGTGATGATATCATTGTGAGTGGCTAAATGCTGGATATAATAAATAATATTGAAATTCATAAATTGCCTTTATATTGAAACTTTTGTACTTTTGATTGTCATTCTTCAATTGCCTCATAATGGCGAGCACATGCATAAAATGCCATATAAATTATGTATGGGGCCATCTAATTCATGGAACAAGCAAACAAGTCCTAACTAAGTTAACTTGGGAAAAGCTTAAGAAATAAGAAACCATTATGTAACTAAATTATGTTTGTTTTAAGTTGTTTGAGGAAGGAGAGTTGGGCATTACATTGTTGCTCAAGTACTCATCATAATTTTTTTTCTTTAATGTAGGCTGCTCACCCTTACAAATATGCTGGGGAGAACATAGACCTTGAAGGGCTCAATGTATTTAAGGTGACTCAAATCTTTCTTTCGGTGTTTGTACTTGTCCGAATTTATGTCAACTTAGCAAAAGTGAAGATTTCTTTTAAAAGTATTATATTGAGGGAAGTATCTATTTCTTCTTTCATTTCTTTTTCCTTTGTTATGGAATATCATTTGAAAAGAATGTGAACCATGTCGCCACTTGATATATTAGTTGAGCCTTTCACCTATCAGTTAAGTTTTTAGGGTGGAGTCAAGTTTAGCATGGTATCAGAGCTAGTTCTGTTTGAGCCTAGTGACTTGTCTGCCTTTAACTCTTTTCTTAGTCCACGTGCAAGATCCCACATTGAAATAATGAGATATATGTTGTCACTTGATATACTAGTTGAGTCCTACGCTTTTGAGTTGGAGCCAAGTTTGACTCCTTAAAAAAAAAAAGAAACCTCACCGGGTCAAGTTTGAGTATTTATTTCATATCTTCCGAAGGAGTAATAGTTGGATGAATTATTTTAGTTAAAATAAGAATAATATGATTACATTGAAGATTCCGTAAGAAAAAGAAGGATTTGGATAGATTTTTTCCTATGAAAACTAACATATGGGATTAAATTGTCCGAAAATTCTTATAGATAAATTTTGAATACTATACAACTTGGGCCATATCTTTTAGTTGTATGATTCATGTGACAAAGTGGTGATTTTTCGCACGATTGGTTCTACCTCTTGCAGGGAAGAGTTAGCGTTGCAGATATAATTGGTTTTACAAGTTCAGAAACAATTTCTTCAAAACCTGAAGGTAGGCACAACTCTCCTCACTTCAATGTGGATATCATGCACTTTATGCGGTTAAATATGCATTTTACCATGCCTGATGTAGTTTGTTTTTAATAAAAATATATTTGAAATTAAGTAAAAAAATTATCTGGTTTTTTAGGGTATCTGAAATCATTGGACAGTTCGGTTGATCTTGTGAATGTTCTTAAGCATGAGATTCGTGATGGACAACTAAGCTTTAGAGGTAAAAGAGTACTTGAGGTAAACCTGTTGAAACCCTCTGTTTTTATTATTCAATGCTCTTGTTATTGTAAGTTTTCTTGATATTCTACGTCATGTTGCTCTTACAGCTCAGTTGCAACTATGGACTTCCCGGGATTTTTGCTTGCTTGAAGGTATACCTCATTCTGAGCTCGTTAGTTGTTTATAAGATGTATACGTGTAAGATGATAAATATATGCATTCATCTGACGTATCGAACTGAAAGATGTAGAATGTATCTTGAATTACTCCCATGATTTTGAAGGCTAGCTATTGTATTGTAATGAATTATGTGAGAGACTCCATGTGACGAACTGAATGCTCCCTTACCTATTTCGGCGACAGATTAAGAGTATCTATATTTTGGACAAATACTCCAAATTTAGTATCTATATTTAGGACAAATACTCCAAATTTAGTATCTATATTTAGGACAGATTAAGAGTAGTTTCGTCTACCATACAAGTGTTGAAAGAATATATAAATTTGAGTAAAAGAAGTGTTGAGTACGTTGAGACTTTGAAGGGAACGGGCTTGATCTTTGTTCATTTCCTTTTCTTTTTCTTGTTTTGCAGGGAGCCTGTGCAGTTCATTTTCAAGACCTTAATGCGGAAACAATAAGATGTACCACTATACCAAATGTTCTTGCAAATCTCGAGCAAGCTCGGGACAGGCAGAGCCGGCAACCAGAAAGCCCTCTGACTCCGTCAAGACAAACTGTAGCCCCAGCCGTCCATTTTTATGCTGGGGAGTGGGAAGAACTGCCCACAGTCTTATCTGTTGTGAGGAACGATGGATATGAAGGGACAACAGGAATGAGACTGAGCTTCTCCGAGGAGGACTTCATGGATGGATGTAGTAGCCAAGACGGTAGCATCACAGGGCACGAATCTTTTTCAAGGAGATCAAGGAAGCTTTCAGGAAGTCGAGCATGGGAAAGAGCCAATGATAGAAATGGGGAAGAGGGAGGATACGATGTTATTCTGATGACTGAGATTCCATACTCGGTGAGCTCGTTAAAGAGGTTGCATGCACTCATCAAGAAGGTACGCTAGCTTTCTTTTTGGATTCTATTCCTTTCTTAGCTCATCATCGGATATTATGCTTCGAATTTCAATCTAGAGAATATCTTGAATCGTGAATAGACAATTCTGTAAGACTTTTGACATCCCGTTAATTAATATTGGAAAAACAGTGTGTGAGGCCTCCATATGGAGTAATATACTTGGCAACAAAGAAGAATTATGTCGGGTTCAACAACGGGGCGCGACAGCTGAGAAGTCTGGTGGATGAAGAAGGTGTTTTTGGAGTGCATCTGGTGAAGGAAATGACTGACACAGACATTTGGAAGTTTTTTCTCAAATGACCTCCTAAACGTAACTTTCGTTATAAACTCTATAACCGTCACAACTTTGCATTATTCCTTCCTACGAGTACTATAGTTAGATCCGGACACGGGCCGTTTGTGTATTTATAAAAGCCTCTCATTTATTCATTGATTGATTTGTTATGTTGATAATAATGAATGTCGAAATCAGAATGGTTTTGCCTCTCGTGCACTTCGCTTGCTGCACTCATTTGTATACTTCGATCCGGGCTGTTTTATTCTTAATGTAATCATAAAATTCAAGGATAAAAGTAGTGTTATATAATTTACATATGTGTTGATTAACTTTTCATGTTCTCGTATTTCACTTATCTCTTATGTTGGATAAGAGCTGTGGTTTTTCCAGGAAGCAACTTGGTGCTTGCAGCCACCTTACATTGTCAAATACACGTAAAACACGTGTCAGACTGTGATATGTGAAATGTGAGCCCTGTTTCGTGTTTTTGGGCAGCTTTGGTGTCTAGGGGGTGGGGTAGTTGGTCTCATCTTGTGTTAGCTGTGATTGACGATTATCATTCAATTTCGGCCTTACATGTATTTGACATGTACGGTTGCTGCATACATGAATCATTTTCCTTTTTTCTTGGCCATGGAAAAAATTCAACAAAAGAAAAAAGAAATCCACTATCTG
>JAYMTF010005172.1:0-11980 GCA_036897485.1 Pelargonium nanum | reverse complement strand
GACATGGAATGAGCATTCAAGGTAGAAAGCTTTTCTAGCTGGAATGCTCATTCCATTTTGTTACTACGTACCAAACGTAACCTTAAGGTTGTTTTTTTTTGTTTTTTGTTTTTTGAAAATTTGGTACTTCAAAAGTATAAAATTGCAATTATTTAATTAATTATCAAATTCCGTACTCTTAATTTTTTTATGACATGGTATTATTGTTGGATTTTTGTGGCATTGTCCTCTCATTTTTGAAGCTTTGTGTCGATTTAAATACTTATGGTATAATGTTATAATTTAATGGTATTGACGTCCTCGAACATATAATTACTGTAAAAAAAAATCACGACACTTAACTACATTTTTGTTGATTTTAATTAACATGAAAATCATTCTGGTTAATGATCATTATTTAGGCCATAATTTTATAACATATGATATATATATATATCTTTATATCCTACACAGAAACACACAATGTCTATTCATGCAATTATCAGATAAATGCAATGTCTTATACTTTTTATAACACACATATATTTAATTATAAGACGTGGGTCAAGAATTTAATTAAAATTTTAACAAATTAATTACAAAAAAATCATTAATTAATTTTCTAATTTCATTGATCCAGCAAATTCCAACCTTAATCTGAGCTGTTTAGTCTTTAATTGGACATGAAAATAAAAACACCAAGAAACTCTGTGACTCTTGAAAGGGTAAGGCTGAGCTACATTTCCTATATTTTGTGTCTCAATCAAGAGATTGGAAAATTGCACAAGAAAACTGTTTATCTGTATATTAATTTCTATCATTTGACTTGAGAAAATTTAATTAATATATGTAATAGTAGTAGTTAATATAAAAGATATTTATGTTTGGAGAATTTAAATAGAATATGGAACATGAGGAAATTCATTATTAATTTTGTTGTTAATTAATTATTTGACTTGGCAAGTTGTTGAATCTTGCCTATGATATCCACAGCCACTAAGCCACAAGTTGGCCATCATCATCAAACTGTGAATTTAACTTGTATTTGCTTGAAATAATTAATTATGTTGTTTAGTTTTATATTAGTAATTGATAGTGAATTTATCCATAATTAGTAGTTACTATTTTTGTCAAAAATGAAATATGTAAAACACATCATTAGTGGTCCATAAAAACAAAACAAACATTTTTTGGGGGGGGAGTTTATCGAAGATTTTAATGAATAAGCAAATAGCGGGAGATTAGTAACATTCTAATGTCATACATCAAACAACTAGTTTAACAAGCATATGAGTTACTTAGTTCGTAAACCATAAAACAAGATTACTATCAAAATCAATGTACAAAACAAAATGCTACAAACTATTTAAAGTGGAAATAGCTTATTGTGCGATAGACTCAACTATTATCAAGCTAACATTAGTTATGTGTGAACAACTAATTAATTATGGTGGCCACAAAAAAGAAAAAAAAAAACAATCTAATATAATTAAAACTTTTATGAGACATCTAACCTAAACTTCTATTCATTTTTATATCCTATATATCAGTATTAAACTTGCAAATTAAGCTAGCATGAACTTGAAGATTTGAGACCTCTTAATTTATATTAGCCCTAACATATGTATGATGCTTAAAAAAAAAAACACTAATTTTGAATAGAGACAAGTACTAGTTAATTGCACTTAGTCTTTATGCTAGATACTTAGTCTTTATGTACTTATCATGTAATAATTTTCAGAAGTTTAATGTTACTTTTCTTCCTAAAATAGAAACCCAATGGATCTCTTACTTTAACCTAACTACTTTTCCATACTATTTTAATTAGGATCCGAACCAATTATATCTATCGTTGGTGTCATCCTAAATAACTTTTTACATATAGATATGTAAAATAATAAGTTTCATCTAACTATGATCAAATCCGAAATACAATTAAAGAGGAGCATAACCCAATTTTGCACGTCGGACAAGAAACTCGAGAATTTATCTGAAGCACGAATAACTCGATTCACAGATCGCGTCGAAAAAATAAAGTACAAATAAGTATATTAGGACCTAAATGCATCATTTGCCTAAGCTAGTTCTATAAGCTTAGAAGAGAAGTGAGGTTATTATGGTAATAAACATTTTGTGGGCCCACCTATATGATCCCTTGGGGCACACATAGAGATCTTTTCCTGTAGAAACTAAGATGCGGCGAAATGGAATCCTTAAAATTACCTTATTACCCCTCCTCGACCATTGGGAATCTCCATAAGCTCCTTTACACCTCCAAAAATGTCAACTCTCAACCAATATAAATACCCCAAACAAACCCTAAACACTACACAAAAACACTTTTAAGTTTCTAACTTTTTTCCTCTTCCCATTTTGCCCTCACACACAACTACCCAACATGGCCGGTGTCGAAGGCTCTCCGGGAAGCTCCATGCACGGCGTGACCGGCCGCGAACAAACCTTCGCCTTCTCGGTGGCGTCGCCGGCGGTCCCCTCCGACCCCACCGCCCACTTTGACCTCCCCGTTGACTCGGAACACAAGGCCAAAAAGTTCAAGCTCTTCTCCTTCGCAAACCCTCACATGAGAACCTTCCATCTTTCATGGATCTCATTTTTCACTTGCTTCGTCTCCACCTTCGCCGCCGCTCCGCTCGTCCCGATCATCCGGGACAACCTGAACCTCAAAAAGTCCGACATCGGAAACGCCGGCGTCGCCTCCGTCTCCGGCAGCATCTTCTCGAGGCTCGTCATGGGCGCCGTCTGCGACCTCCTGGGCCCGCGCTACGGCTGCGCCTTCCTCATCAGGCTGGCGGCGCCGACGGTGTTTTGCATGTCGTTCGTGTCCGACGCCGGCGGCTACATCGCCGTCCGGTTCATGATCGGGTTTTCATTGGCTACGTTTGTGTCGTGTCAGTATTGGATGAGCACTATGTTCAATAGCAAGATCATAGGGCTCGTCAACGGTACCGCCGCTGGGTGGGGCAACATGGGCGGAGGAGCTACTCAACTGATAATGCCGTTGGTTTACGAGCTGATCCGAAAAGTCGGTGCAACTCCGTTCACGGCGTGGAGGATTGCTTTTTTTATCCCGGGGTGGTTGCATATTATTATGGGAGTTTTGGTCCTGACGCTCGGTCAGGACCTGCCTGATGGCAACCTGAGCGCCCTTCAAAAGAAGGGCGAGGTTGCCAAGGACAAGTTCTCAAAGGTAAACAAATTAAGAGTTAAATACGACAGAGCGATTATAATATTTGACTTTTTGACTAATTGTTGTTTTTTTGTTTGTTTAGGTTTTGTGGTATGCTGTCACAAATTACAGGACGTGGATCTTTGTTTTACTATACGGATACTCTATGGGGGTCGAGTTGTCTACCGATAATGTCGTTGCTGAATATTTCTTTGATAGGTAATAAATGAAAACTCTTTTGAAGATATTTTTTCACTCCACATTCAATTATTTGGTATGATTTTAGAGTTTATCACCAATCAAATTGATCCAATTTTAAAAAATCGACTTTTAAAACATTAACTTGAGTCATTTTCAACTTTAGTACTTGATTTTGATGACTTTTGCATGACATGACATGTATCTCAATTTTTCATAGCTTTTGACTTCATATTTGTAACACTTGAAGTATATAGATAGTGACAATTAAGAGAATGTGACACATGTTTTAGCGAGTAATGAACAAATTTATTTAACGTGACATGAGCTATATAAGAAAACCCATGTGATTCAATTCGAGTACGATCATACGAAGAAAAATCTAAACTTGTGATTATGTGAACAGGTTCGATCTTAAGCTTCACACCGCCGGAATCATCGCCGCCACCTTCGGCATGGCCAATCTCCTAGCTCGTCCCTTCGGCGGCTACGCCTCCGACGTCTCAGCCCGCATGTTCGGCATGCGAGGACGGCTCTGGACCCTCTGGATCCTCCAAACCCTAGGAGGCTGCTTCTGCATATGGCTCGGCCGAGCCAACTCGCTCCCCGTTGCCGTCCTCGCCATGATCCTCTTTTCCGTCGGAGCTCAGGCCGCCTGCGGCGCCACTTTCGGGATCATCCCCTTCGTCTCCCGCCGCTCCCTGGGCATCATTTCCGGGCTCACCGGGGCCGGAGGCAACTTCGGGTCCGGGTTGACCCAACTCATTTTCTTCTCCACCACCCGGTTCTCCACCGCGGCGGGGCTGTCGTGGATGGGGGTCATGATCGTGGCGTGCACGCTTCCGGTGACCCTCGTCCACTTCCCGCAGTGGGGCGGCATGTTTTGTCCGGCGACCAAAGACGTCGAGAAGTCGACGGAGGAGTTTTATTACGGGTCGGAGTGGAATGATGAAGAGAAAAAGAAGGGGTTGCACCAAGGGAGCATCCGGTTCGCCGAGAACAGCCGGTCGGAGCGGGGCAGTCGGGTCGGGTCAGCTGCGACTCCGCCGGGTTCTACACCGAATCACGCGTGAGTCACGTGACTCAAATTCGGGGGGCAAAGTCAAGGATGTGGTCAACGAGTGGTGTGGGACCAAATAATGAGGAAAAAAAATATATTTTATCACGTGTGTAATTTGAGTCCATGAAGAGTTAACAATGTGGTTAACAATGTGAATGTTTTATCTGCTTATTTCTTAAATTTTGATTTGACTTTTTCCTTCTTTGCACTTAATTTTGGCACAATGTTCTGTTTTTTCTTTTATATACATTAAGTTTTTCTTTTCTTGAAAAGTTAGTAATACTTGAATTACATGTGTAGAGGGGACAGAAGGTCGGGTAGGATCGGATTAGGGTCGTTGAACCTTAATTCTAACCCAACCTTATAGGATTTTCGAGTTGGTGAGATGTTGGGTTTTTGACATAAAATGCATCACTTTTTGTGTGGGTATACCCGACCTTATTTTTCAGGTTAATAAATACGCACCCGAATCCACCAAAAAACGGGTTTGATTTCGAGTGTGTCGAGTTGGCTCAGTTTGGCCAGCCCTACATATATATGCATATAGATACAACGAAAAATATACCATAAAACAGGTTACATTGGCGTATACGTACATATAAAAGTTTGTCACAAATATGTTTTTACTATATATTCACGTGTAAAACCAATTCAAACACAAACTAAAGTTGATACTTTAGAATAAGACGTGAATACGTGATATAACACGTATACGGTATAATTTGAACGAATTTTGGACTCGACACATCAATTTATTGTCTAACACTTTTTATGGGATAAACTTTCTCTAAATTATTTATTTTGCTTGTTAGTGTTTTGAGTACATATGTGAGTTAGGCTTTGCCTGCCAGGTTCTGTTTACAAATTAATTATATAAACATGGCATTCCATAATTTGATGAAAATAGAATATTCTTAATTATTGGAGTACTTACCAAATCATCCCCATAATTCCATTGGTTTCCGGAGAAGTTGACTTGTCTTTGATTGAGAAACATAAACATAAAAAAATAGTATTAAATTATTTATAATCTATAATTAATAATTAATTAGCTGGGGTCGACACCAAGTGAGATACATATGAATATATGAATATTCTGAATCTGGCAACATGCTATTTTAGAATATTCAGTGAATAAAGATGATGTCAACCTCCAACTTGGCCACGTATTGTTGAGTCCAAATCAATTAATTCATAAACATAATATTTAAAATATTTATATATTATATGTCCTTTTTATGAATTAATTAATTAATTACATGTCTTTGTTTGAGTGGTAAAGTATAAGCATCCCCAAGAAAATTTTACTATAATTAGGTTTGACAATATTTCCAATAATGAATAATGTCACTTGTTAAAAATAGAAAAAGCTTGTCATGATAGTGATGAGTTACTATTTATTTCAGGAAATAAGTTTTTTTGAAAGACAGGTCTTTGTTTTAGTGGTGGTAATTAATTATTTAATTAGCATTATCACATAGGAGTAATTATCAGAGTGTGCTAAGTACTTTGACATTTCTAATAATGTCACTTACTAAATACATAAATAGAAGGATTTGAGAGTGTTAAATGTGAAACATATGATGTCATGAAAATGATGACTTGGTAGATTACATTTTTAAAATTGAAAAATGTTGTTTTCATGTTTCTTTTTGTCTACCATACTAAAGGTTGAATGTGTGTTCCACGATCCAACATGAACACGGCATGTAGCCGTGTTAATACGACTATCGACACAACAAAATTGACATGAACATGACACAATACATTCCATATGATATAACCGACATATTATGATTAATTTACAATAATTCCCTTAAATGTGTGTTGGATGTGTCGTGTATGTCACAACATGAACACGGCACGATTACAAAATGTTCATGTCTAAACTGCTAAACACACTATTATTGTGTCGTATGTCGTCTTACGACAAGAATTGTCAGCTAGATACAACAAAACCTGCTGATTCTCTTTCATTTTTTTTTTGTTAAGACAGTCTTTGTATTAGTGGCAATGTATTATATTCATGACTTGCAACCAAGTGCATGTGTGCAACTTGTAATGTCAAAATTATATAGCTGCAGAAAACAAATATTAATAACATATCCTTCTTTTTTTGAAAGATAATAATAACATATTCATATATAACTTATCAAAGCAAAACTGATAGGAACTTGTGAATTATCAAAGAAAAAATAATTCTATAAGCAACCCTATGATAGGCACTAAGGGTTGGTCAACACAACCACCACCATGTAACAGCTGCAAAATCAGTGACCAAAGCTGTTTCTAATTATGATTAAGTAATTAATGGTATGCAAAAATAACCAAGTTGACCAGCTATTAAAATGATCTTTTGGACATACCATGAGGCTCTTCTCCTATAGTTGACATTTCAGAATCTCTGATGATTCATGTGTCCAAACAAATATCACAACAGTTGTGTGTCTCCACTTGCTCCACCAGGATTCTACCATGTTTCAACTTCCAACAACATAATCTGATGCAACTCTTATTAGAAATGACGGGTTGGAGACTGGTTACGAAGAAATTCTAATTCCTCGACGATATAAGTACATTCAAACCATAGTTATAGACAAAAGTTGCACAATAACTATTTATAACTCATACTCCAAAGTGTACAAAAATAATTCAAATTTTTCTAAAATAGTAAAATGACCAAAACACCCTCTAAACGATGTCAGAATGTGAAACTACGGTTCAGGGACCAAGTGAAGCTCAGTAGTCTCGTTCATTGACCCACTTTACTAGGTCCGAGTAAGCATTGTTCTGTTCTTTTTTGTTGCATCTAATAAATCGTTCAAATAACTAACTACACATTCTATCGTAGAACCACATGATCACAGAAGAGTCTGAAGAAAGCTATCGACCTTGAAATCACGACTACAAAATTTATTCATTTAATTCTGGAACGAGAAAGGTAAAGTACGACTACAAGAAAAAATATATGTACACAACTCATCATTTGAAGTATAAAACAATGTGAAGTACTCACGAAAATATCGAGGCAAACTAGTAGCTTATTTTCCCGCGGCCATCACAAGCAAGACAGGATCTGGATGAAGAGCATTTCGTACAATATGTCCATTTCTTTGGAAGCCTGTCTCAAATTGGTAATAATGAATTCAAGATTGAGGTGTTCAAGACAAAAAAGAAGGGAACAGAGAAAAACTCGAGGAAAAATGAAAATGTACCCTGCTGTGTATCGAGTAGCTGCATTCTTTGCGGTCATTCTTGCCTTCTCAGCGCTGGCATCCGAAAGTTTCTTGAGCATAAATCCTTCACCTTTGCATTCAGGACATATACCAGAGCCTCCACAACTATCACATATTTTCATAGGAATCTGCACGTAGAACGGATAGCAACCGAATGGATTAGACGAAGCCGATGAAAGCAGATGCAATGTTAAAGTTTGGAGATCCGATCAAATGTTTTTGGTATGCTTTTTGTATTAGAAATGAAAGCACCGTTCTCTTTACATGTTTCTTAACATAATTTTCGGGGTAGAAATGAACTTGCTGGATAATAAACGGCATTTGGATTTCTTGTAAAATTTCTCCTCGAGATGATAGTAACTAAAAGACAAGTTTGCCGGATAATATACAGCATGTGGGTGTCTTATAAGAGTTCTACACTATATGAAAGTAACTAAGCAAAATCAAAATGTTGAAGTCTCTTTTCGAGTCCATCACAGTCATACCTTTTTTTCCTACTTCTCGTATGTTTAGCTAAGGAACTTCCATATTTTCAGAACCAGGAAATATAAAAGCGAAAAAAGTAGCTACTAGCTCTGATGGGCTAGGTAGGTTTTCACCATATAGTTTGAGGGGGTTTTTGGTCATCTTCCTATTTTCGAAAATTTTATTTCGAGTTTATCTTTAGCTAGGGTATGGGGCTAGGAGTTACAAATAATTGCTGTGCAGCTTCTTTTGGTTTTCGGCTTACATTTGATTTGTTCTTTTGCCGTCATTTCTAATAAAAGTTGCATCACTCCCACATTCCTATCTATGCATTTTTATGGTTCTATACTGATTCTTGAACAAAAAGAAGAAGCCAAAACTGTTGTGTACATAGTGAAGTAATATGATTTTAAGTAGCTGTAAATCAATTACAGACCTCATCTGCTTCGGAAGCCTTGTTTCTCCTCACTAAAAGGGTAGCTGCTGCACCCACAATCGTAGCGGCAATTGCCACAGAGGCGGCTGTTTCTGGTAGAGCAGAGGGTATAGTGGATGATTTTCTTCCTCGCTCTCGTCGCTTTATATGTAACAAAGAATGCGTACATATGCTACGCTTGGAGTCCCTAATTGCTTCACAGAGTCAAAAGTAAGATTAACTCCAACTCTCCAACTCCCATCAATTTTATTTCAGTTTTCAAGTTAGAAATTGAACTAATCATGTTCAGATATCGAAACTTACAGTCACCATAGGGTTAATTTAGAAACAACAAAATGTAAGCCTGAAACTCATAATTTTCTAGACTGTATCGGTGACTGTTCAGTATAGTATATGATAAAGAGGTTTTAACAGCAAGTAGTATATGGTGAACACACATAATTCCACAAATGAAGAAACATAATTAAAACTCAAAAAGTAGCAAACAGAACATTAAAATCAAATTCGAAGTCCAACACGTCGGCTCAAGCACTCAATATGTGCATAGAGCTTGATAAGAAAAGATAAGCGCTCCCATGAGTCACAACTGAAATCAACCAAAATTGTTGCACGATGATGTAGGAGATGGAGCACAAGGCTTTGTCATGCGTCTAGGCTGTATTTTTGTGTTATGAGCTTGTTTGAGGGGTGTTTTAGTCACTTTTCTGAATGCGAATTTTTTTAAATATTTTATTTTTGAGTTTATTTTCAGCTAAGGTTTGCACTAGGAGTTATACATAGATGTTTCAGCTAAGGTTCGCACAGGGTTTCTCTAGTGTTCTTGTATTTCGTCCGTCATTTCAATATGAGTTGCATAGAAAATGAATGGATTCCCGTCCCAAAAGTGTAAAGAATACAACAACCGAAACAAAAGAAATAGTGTATAACATAACTAATTTCCGAGCTAACCATGCTCTTGGTAGGTTTGTCCCTGATCAAAGGAACAGCCTCCAGACACTACTTTAAGGCACATTTAAGCAAAAGCCCACCTAATAGGTAAATTCTATCATTTACGCAAAATTCCATCTTTTCCCCAACCTCAACATATTAACTTTACAACCCCATCGGCAAAGGGAAAATAATCCTATAAGATTCAACAAACACAGCATTTAACGACTAGAAGAATATAAAATAAAAACAATCACTTTCCTCGTGACATTATCATCTTCAATTCAAACATTAAATCATCTAGACAGCCACATTTATAGGGTTCCTCCACATGGTTAATTTCAGGGCCATAAATCACAGAACCATCTTTATTTTCATTAATATTAAAAACCTTCCTCTATAAAGGTTTTGAAATCAATGAGCAATGGTAAATTCGACTTTCGACCATTTACGCAAAATTCCATCTTTTTCTCAAAATCAACAAACAAAGCTTTCAAGAACTAGAAGAATTTTAGATAAAATGGGCAATGGCAAATTCGACCATTTACTCAAAATTCCATCTTTTTCTCAAAATCAACAAACAGAGCTTTCAAGAACTAGACGAATATTAGATAAAACAATCACTTCCCTTGTGACATTATCATCTTCAATTCAAACATTAATCACCTAGACAGCCACATTTCTACAGTTCCTCCACATGGTTGATCTCAAGGGCCATAAATCACAGAACCGTCTTTATTTCTATTAGTATTGAAAACCTTCCTCCATAAAGGTTTTGAAATTAATGGGTAACAGTAAATTCGACCATCTAAACAAAATTCCATCTTTTTCTGAAAATATTACACTTACAAACCCGTCGGCAAAGCACAACAATCTTCTAAGATTTAACAAACATAGCTTTTAAGAACTAGAAGAACATAAAATTAAAATAATCACTTTCCTCATGACATTATCATCTTCAGTTCACACATAAAACCAACTAGAGAGCCACATTTCTAGGGTTCCTCCACATGGTTGAGTTCAGAGCCATAAATCACAGAACCATCTTTATTTTCATTAATATTAAAAACCCACCTCCATAAAGGTCTTGAAATTAATGGGTAATGGTAGCTTCAACCAAAGGAACCAACTTTTTAATACATTAATGAAAAATGCAGAAATTGTATATGATCAGAACAACCCTCAATTAAGAACCCTAAATGAGAAATGATGACTCAAATTGAAGAGGGTATTTTTCATAAATAGCATTGTCATGTTCATCAATGAAATGGTCACCAAAACAAAAAGCTAAAAGCTCAGCAAATTGATTATTACTATAAAGATACACAACAGCTTCTGTGAAAATGAAATAAATTTGGAAGAGAGAGAGAGAGAGAGATTTAAGAACTTACTGATTGGAAATGAGGAGGTGAAAGAGAAGCGTTGCAGTGTTAACTCCATTTATTGAATTTTCAATTTTGATGTTTCTCTTCTCTTTTCTTCTGGGTATTGTTTAACACAGCCACAGCCACAGAAACAGTTTCTATTTCCTGTTATTTCTCTTATCTCGCGCCAGCGGGTTGGTTGAGCCGTTGTGGTTTCAGAAAAGCCCCTAATTTTTTGTGAAATTTCAGAAATGCCCCTAATGTTATGCAATTATCCCAACTTCCTTCCCGTATATAGAGCTGACAATTCGGGTTTCGCATAAGGTTCAATATGAGTTTTTAAGGGTTTGGGTTGGAAATGATTAACTCGAACTCGACCTGAAATAAGTGCATGTTACGTGTTTTGGATCGAATTTCGGATTTTCTGTGCTAAATGTGATTGGTTCGTGCAGATTTGCTCAACTCGACACTAAACCCGATTGGATTTTTATTTTTGCAACTCAAATTTGAAAAAATGTGGATTAAGTTTATGGTGTTTGCATTCGTGTTTAAACTATTAGCTCTACTCATGTTTTATTTGGCGCGATCTGCTTAACATTTATAATTAGTACGTATGTTTTTATTATAGGTAGCAAATGATAATAATAGTAAGATAAAAAGTTATTATTGAAAACCTATCAGCTTATAATTGGTCATAACTTTCATTGGATGCAGCCAAGAATTGAGAAATAAAGAGCCATCATTTTCGTATTTATATTTTGCACAAACTTTGTACGTACAAGTATTAAATTCAAATATGAATTGAATTCTAAACAATAAATATAAAAAATTTATTAAACTTTCTTGTATAGGTTTACAAATGTAGGTTAATTTTTTTGTAATTTTTTAAACGATTTTTTTTATAAATTAAATCTAATGTTTGGAGTTAATAAATATTGATTAGAGAAATATGACTATGAGTCTAAGAGCTTTTTTTTTTGATAAGCAACGGGACGTCATACTCGAAGAAACAATGTTTCTCACTCCCTTTGAGAGGGTCACCCTAACCCCAACCCACAAATTCCACCCCATACCGTCGACAAGGAGGCTCGAACTTGAGACTTCAGAGGAAATCCAAAGTGGTATTAA
>JAYMTF010005171.1:0-11984 GCA_036897485.1 Pelargonium nanum | reverse complement strand
CCTCCCCGGGACCCCCCCCCCCCGCCCCCCGCCACTCCCTCTACTCCACCACCGGGATGGGCCTCTACAGCCTCCTCAAGCACAGATGGACCGACCCGGACTCCACCACCATGCCGCTGCACCGCAAGATCGCGGCCGGTCTCATCGCCGGAGGGATCGGCGCCGCCGTCGGCAGCCCCGCCGACGTGGCCATGATCCGGATGCAGGCCGATGGGAGGCTCCCGGCGGCCCAGCGCCGGAACTACGCCGGCGTGGTGGACGCGATCAGGAGCATGGCGAGGCCGGAGGGCGTGGGGAGCCTGTGGCGCGGGTCGAACCTGACGGTGAAGCGGGCGATGATCGTGACGGCGTCGCAGCTGGCGTCGTACGACCAGATCAAGGAGAAGATAGTGGAGAGAGGGGTGATGGGGGATGGGCTGGGGACGCACGTGGCGGCGAGCGGTGCGGCGGGGTTGGTGGCGGCGTTGGCGTCGAACCCGGTGGATGTGATAAAGACTCGAGTGATGAACATGAAGGTGGAGGCGGGGAGGGAGGCGCCGTACAAAGGGGCGGTGGATTGCGCGGTGAAAACGGTGAGGACGGAGGGGCTGATGGCTCTGTATAAGGGTTTTATCCCGACGATATCGAGGCAAGGGCCGTTCACGGTGGTCATGTTTGTCACGCTTGAGCAGATCAGGAACCTTCTCAAAGATTTTTAACGGCTGCGATGATTTCTCAACAATTATGTGTTGGGACCACATTTTGATCCTGGGGCGTGTAGTGGCGGATTCAGATTCTCGAATAAACAGAGGCTATATTCATTTTTGCACATTCAGAGATTCAAATATTTTGTCTACTATTGTTATAAATAAACTTGTATTATTCCCAAACATTTCATCCCCTTAAAAAATAGTGACAACATTTTAACTGCATTTTATTTTATTCCACTATGTTTGTCAATAAGTTTTGATATGATATTTTATATATTCTCTTCACATGCAACATGTGGATGTGCACTAAATATTATTAAAACCAACTCAAATGAACTCAATAGGTGATATAGTCTTTTCAAAATTCTTCCATGCACCACGGGAGAAGGTATAAACAAGCCGAGCATAAAACGATTCCCTCGAGCTCGGCTCGTCAAGATTTCGCTTTAAATTGTTCAAACCGAACTCGAGCCTTAAATGGTAAACGAGCTAAGCTCAAATCTAATCATTTTATGTTGAATATGCTCGCAAGCCGATTTGTTTGATTATATATATTAATATTACCTAATTTTTTAAAATATTTACTGCCGAATGACAATTTATTCACTACACCATTTATTTCCATATGCCCTCATATTGCCTAAAACTTATTTCCTCTATTTTGTAGGACGTTTTGTATTTCACTATTCCACACACAATTACACCATGCAGATCTTTAAAATGCATTTGGATTTTTTAATACAAAAAACGGACTCCTTACTAATTAATTGACAGTTGCATGCATGATTTGGGCTGCTTTTGGGTTTCCCAACAGCTCCTAATAATATTAACACTTCAACTGTACATATGTTTATGATTTAGGTGCTGTATCAAAATCATTTCCTTGGATGATGAGCATGTTGAGACGATTGGGAACTGTCTGCTCCTCTACCTCTTTCCGGGTTTTGGTCAGATCCTTCTGAGGTTTGTACACCAGATTGACTTGAACCCCGGCTTTTGTCTAGGTTTTGGAGTTCACTGGCAATCTGACTACGCCGCTCCTTCAAAAAATTGAGTCGGGTAGTCAACTTTGTAAGGGCATTAGAAGCAGAATTTCCTCCCTGTAGACCACAGCACAAAAAGAACAAATAAGCAAACAACTTATCAAGCTCTACAGGGATACAAAAAAGTTGTACTTCCTCTGTCTCGAAATAAGTACATATGTTATCAAAACAGAAAAGAGGACATTTATTTGGGGACGGAAGGAGTATCTTCCATATCATTTCAAAAAACCAATATGTGAACCATACTCATGACTCCCTAGACTGCAACTCCATTTATAATATTACAATGACATGACATGTGCCATGAAAGAGATTCTACAACTATGATAGGTTGAAACATGGTCAATAGAGCTGTAATGAACTTACCTCTCCCTTTGTACTAGACTTCTTAAAATTGGCTTGATTGAACATGCCTACAGCTGACTCAATAACAGATTTGGAGCTATGATGGTTTTGAGGTGAATCTTTATTTGGTGAATTCTCATTGTCAGTTGCTGCTCCTTCCAAATGACTATCCTGTTTAGCCAGCATCCACGAGTTAACAACATGAATATATCATCAGAAATTATCTCAAATTTTGCACAACAGTCGGTTAATAGACTAAGGGACTTGGAACCGCAACATTATTGGCCTAGTGCTCAGCTAAGTTACCAGAAAACGCTACCTGAGTAGCGATCTCTGTTCCGGAATATTTCGTTCCAGAACGTGAAACACCAACGTACCGAATGCAGAAATCTACGTTCCCGTTGTAAGATTGAGAATTTTTCAATCAATTATGTTATTACTAAATGTTCTATGTTGATTATTTTATATCTCATAAAATTATTTTATTATATATTTATATTTATTAAATATATATTTCACGTTCCGAACAGAAGTTTCACGTTATGAATTGAGCATTCCAAAGAAGCTCATCCCAACGTTCAAAACTCTAAAATTCTAACATTCCGCATTTCTGTTTTCATTCCGCTTACCCAAGTGTTCCACGATATGGGTAACTTAGGCTCAGAAAATGAAGATGAGCAATGTCAACATCACATGACTTCTGGTGTGATGAGTTAGGAACTTATTGACCTCCTCTAAAACTAATCCCAAGGTTTTACCAACTTACTTTCCAGATCAGGATACAGATACTACTCTTTTTTAGTTTTAATTGGTTTGAAGTATAATTTCACTTCTTGACACTAGCAGTTTGTGCTCATGAGAAATATCTATCATAAAGAAACTTTTGGATCACCAGCAAATCAAAAGACTGAAGGCCAAATCTCAACAGCTTAATTAGACCTGATTTGCATAGTGTAATGTACTAGTTCAGTAACAGGACATAGGAATTGTTGTACAGAGAGAAGCAACAACAAACAAGAGCATTCATATCCTTAAAAAGTTAGCTAATGTTATCTTCTTAAGTAACTGTGACCATTATTCAAGGTTAGGGCAACATGTCATGCATGCACACATGAATTTACCTTAATTGACCTTTCATGATGGTGAGTAGCTGGACCTTCGGTATCCTTCAGTTTATGTAAAGCATCAGACATAGAACTATGGATTTGTTCGCGTTGTTGATTACTGCGTTTCATCCCAAGATCATCAAACTTCTGCGTCAAATTGATTACATCCGACTCTGCTTGAGCCAGTTCCTGAAGCTCTTTCTTTGTCTGCAACACAACTCCAAGTTAAAATTTGGTAAATGTCAAGACCAATTATATCAGTTATATGCGAAATACGCCAACCTTGTCATCAAGACTGGATAAATTAGGTAAAGGTCCCAGAGGATTTTTCAGTACTGCTTCCAAAGCTGTACTGGTATCTCTCTCCTTTTGTAACTGATCCTGTAGTTTTGCCACCTGTACATTCAGTCGATGCCATCATTAATAAGTTTCCGTCCTCGAGGTTGGAGGACTGATAAAGAACACAAAGAAGTCATTGACATAGTAAAAGCATAAACTGTGTTCACCTGCAATTATATTAGCTTCCAAGCATAAATATCACAGATTATATATATCACTTTTCATGCACTCCGATCCAAAGGTTATAGAATTGATTACTATCCAATCCCTGACTATACCTTGAGTTTCATGTGTATTCCTAGTGTTCAGTAAAAGTTCTATTCATGATATTAAAAATTATGAGAATATTTTATCCTCGATAAATTAGGTATTGATTGATTTTCTTTCTTTGTATAGATTAGCCCTCCTTGTATAAATAAGCTACTAGTTTATTGAATAAAATACACACAATTCTCTCAAATTTCACATGGTATCAGAGCCTACTTCTTGAGACCTCCAAATCTCTTGGAGGCAGCGGTGCCAAACCCTCAACAACCAACTCTTTCTTTGTTTACTTTCCCTCAGAACCTCTGGTCACCTCTGGTTCTCCGCCTCGCTCATGACGTCCTCTTTCTCTTTCTCTTTCTCTTTTTTGGGTTATGAACAGAGTATTCAAGCTGGCTCGCACCCAATCTGGTCAATTTTTTCTTAGTTACCGGCACATTATCTGGTCCAAATTCAAATCAGTCCGGTTTAATTCAAACTGATCAGACCTGTCCAGATTTTTTTTTTTTTTTAAATTGTTCATCATGCATATTTTTGGCAAATGCTCTGGACTTGATGTTGATAGTGATGGAGCAAATTGGTGTTTTTCTTTTTATCAGCCTGCAGCAACACTTTGGTGCCTTCCCGGTGAAAGCCCTGGTGACAGTGTCTTGTGTGAAAGTCCCTAGTTTTGGTTTGACATACATAATAAACATTAGAGCAACTCCTTTCTTTCTTTCTTCACTGGGGATAGGTTTATTAATTAGTGTTTATTTTCTGTTATTTTAGAGGTAGTTATTTAAGTGCTTTAGATAGGATTTGATTGCAAATAGTACAGTATGTTGTAGTTTTAAATCAGTTTATGATATTTTGAAAAGTTTCAGACCCGATTTCTTCCCTCTTTTCTTCTCTGTTCTTTTCTCATTTGACTTCTTCTTCAATCCCATTTATTTCATTCTCCTCCCTCTTAATTTCTGTTTACTACCTACTGTCCTACATCAAAAATGAAGGAGAGTTCCTCAGAATGAAACATATATACATACTTCAATCAGAATTGTACCTCACGTTCAAGATCTAGACGATACTCATGCAGGACCTTCTTTCGTTTTTCCATAGTGGCTTGAAGATTTTCATTCCTTTTAACCTAAAATGAAAATAAAAAAGCAGAATAATTTATCATAGAAACAAACAGCTTTTTAGAGCATACTGGAATTGGACACAATGTAGATCTCTACCTCTTCTGCAACTCTGTTTCGCAAGTCAACTTTAATAGCCTCGAGCCTTTTGATATCAGACCTACATACACAAAGTTAGAGACATGAAACAACTATTATGTACTTTTCAAAGAGTCTTCTCTAATTCAGAATATGTGCCATATAATCATATCATCAATTGCATTTTTTAAATAACGACCGCCGATAATATTTAAGCGGTTGGTGAATGTTCTTTTCTGTTTTATTTGGACTCAACGCATAAACAAATGTTGACAATATATGTAAAGGATCATCCCAACTAAAAGCTTAAACTGATAATTGAAGGCCATATATTATTTTTATACTCTTAACACGCTCCCTCACATGCAAGCCCATTTTTACTTTGCACGTGGTCCATGCACAAGTCTATTCTTGCCTTGTGCTGTAATTTAGTATGGGTGGCGGCAGGACTCGAATTTGGAACCTTTTGTCACTAATGCTCTGATACCATGTAAAGGACAATCCCAACTAAAAGCTTAAGCTGATAATTGAAGATCCAATATTAGTTTTATACTCTAAACAACATAAACATCATCCTACAAGAGCATGGAGAACCAAATACGTAAATGAACAAAAAGAGAATTTAATTATGCAGATGTAAAAATGCTTGACTTACTCATCGTCGAGGTCATAATCAATGGATTCCATGGAGAGGTTCTTCCTTCCCTTGACATTTGACAGAAAAATGAAAAAAGAAATATTAGCATGCCAACATGAACGATGGAATATTTGATAAAACTCATAATGCCCCTCTAGGATGATCTAGACTTGTATGGTCTGGAACTCTAATGTTCAGGGAGAAAATATTCAATTTAGACTTTTAGTAATAACCAAACTCCCTAAAACCAGAACGACCCATGTACTCACAGCAGCACGTCCCAAAGCAGTAGGACGTCGATTTCTACGCACCGGTCCATTTACTAAGGTAATCGATTTTTGCATCGTTGGTGGTTGATTTTGATCTTTTAACACTGAACTTCTATCTGTTGAACTATCGTTTGCTTGATCCTGAACATTTCCATGTTTTTGTGCATCTTCTTGTTGTGGCATTGACTTTTTAAGTGAACTTGACCGCTTATCACGTCGAGACGTTGACTTTTTAAGTGAATTTGATGACAACTTCCAATGAGCTTTGTTGTCATCATCTTCTTCAGGAGACCTGGAACCCAAGCTAGACCCATCAAGGTCGTCCTGCATTTATGAGGTAGCTAGCATAAGCATAGTACAATTTTTTTATCACAAATAATAAAAACAACTAGAATCCGACAAACTTATAGGCTAGATCTGGCATAAAAACCAGCTCTGAAGGATATGAATTGCCTCTAGCTCTAGTGAATATTAGCAACAAACAACCAGCTTATTCAAGATGTTTTGGGACCAAAATGGAATACACAAAAGTTTGAATATTTTGGGGTTGGTTTAATGTGATTTGGTCATTTCATTGATGGTCAAGAAACAAAATAAATGGGGAAGAAAGAATAAAAGAACACTGGAAAGCAAGTTAGGAGTTTATTAATTATAACTTGAACTAATGTTCTCTAAAATTATGAGCGTGATTTCCTTAAGGAGGAAAATAGTACATTCAAAAAAGAAAAGAAAAAAATGTTAAAAAGAAAGGTTAAAAAAAAAGGGCTTAATATCCACACAATGCTACTCTTCCTACACTTAGCCTGAGCAATCAATACTCAAAGTAAAATCATCAATGCTACAGCATAGTATAAAATTTATTTTCAATGGATGATGGGTTAACTTCAACATCATGTACATATCAAGTTCTTGGCAGGATCAACCAGAATTCTAAATATTTGTGCAGAAGAACTGTTGATAGAAAATGTTCACTTCCAAAGTGACGTTCAAAAGAGAACAAAAAAAGCAGTGAAATAGTTAAACGGGCTAAGAATAGTCACTTGCAGAATCAAAAACATTAATCTAACAACATAACATGGTAAGCACCAAATAATGTGTGGGGCAAGGATCATATATACAAGGCATCTTTTAATACCATTGTCTCATGTGTAGTAGCTGCTCATGATATTGGAAGGTATAAGGACAAACCATTTCATCATCGTCATCGTCTTCTATGGAGTAAGAACCCTCACTTCCACTTGATCCATAATCAAAATCTTCGTCAGAATAAGCATCACTGTCCCCTGTTCCGTCATCATCATAGGATTCATCATCGTCCTCATTCTCACTTCCACTCTCGTCTTCGTCAGAATAGAGTTCAGAAGAAATGGCACCTTCCTGCAGAGGCACCATTAATTTATGGAGCACAATAACAAAAGAAAAACTAAAAGAGAAAATTTGAGTTAAAGATTTTAATTTTACTGTTTTTAAAGGAAAATGGAGCAGCACTTATCAGTAAATGGATTATCAGGCTGCTACCAATCATGAGGAATGAGATTTAGAAAGAAAAAAAATGAGGATAGTAAGCCAGTATACAGAGGAAAATTAAAAGAAAAGCATGAAAAGATGAATAAACATACCCCAAATATTTTATGGTACTCCTCCAATAAAGTTATAACAATAGCTTGAGCATGATTAGCTGCAGCAGCTGCCTGCAGAAGTTGCATTGAGCCATCAGCACCTACATCAAAATCATTCTCAATTTCACATTCACCAGATAGAAGGGGACGAAGAAGTAAGGGTGCCATGCAAGCTGCCACTGCTGAAGGGCTCATGAGATTCTTATTTTTGTGGGAAGCCACAACTTGCATCATTGTAAGAATTCTGAACATAGGGAGACAAAAGAAACAACAAGATAGGGAGATGAGAAGCTAGATACCAAATGAAGGTAAAACTTTATCTTTAGAGGAAAGAAACCATAATTGCAATCATCTATTCAATGTAAGTTGAGCCAGTTTTGTGCCTAATCATCAACTCAGTGAATAAATTAAAATAATTATGAAAATTAGGCCCTGCTCAAGCATATAAGACATAGTTTGCAAAGACCTTTAAGAATATTTTATAAAAACTTTAAAATGGTTTTATGTATTGACTCCTGAAATCTAAATTATCATTATCTCCAAATCCAAGCATGTCAGGATCTAACACTCAAACCAGTAAGAGTGGAACATATGACCTAAGGACATAGACTAATTGCATATAATCTTTTCCATCCACATTGCGAAGATTTGAGAGAAAATGTATGTATATTCACATAGGGCAATGCTCAAATTATAGTCTATAGGATTGAATCATAATAAATCAAGATCCTTACACTTAATCAAGTTTAAATCACACTATCTCAATCACCTAAATTATAGAGACTCTAACACTCTCCCTCAAGTTGAAGCATATATATAATTTGTATCAATCTTGTTACATAAGTAGTAAATTCGAGGACCCTGAAGTGATTTTGTGGAGATATATTTTAGCTGGTTATTGGAGTTGACGAATTCTGTAGTGATGACTCCTTCGACCAACTTTTCTCTTACATAGTGACAGTTTATCTCAATGTGTTTAGCCTCTCACGAAAAACTGGATTGGAGGTAATATGTAGGGCAGTCTGATTGTACATATAAGTTTCATTGGAGTTTTCTTGCCCGGCAAAGGTTCATGTATACTTCCTCGTCTAAGTCTCTGTTCAAAAAAACATTCTTCACATCTAGTTGTTGAAGCTGCCAATTGAGGTTTGCTGCAACCGGTAGCAGAATTTGGATCGTGTTTAGCTATGCGACTGGTGGCTGGTGCAAATGTCTCAGTGTAGTCGATCTGGTATGTTTGAGTGAACCTTCAATTTAATTTAGGAGAGTAACAATTGTAACCTTTGTGAAGACGAGAATAACCCAGAAGTAAACACTTAATTGTTTTGGGAGCCAACATTTCTTGTCCTAGAGTTAAATAATGAACAAAGCAAACACACCCAAAAGAGTGGAGAGGAAGAGAATGAAAATGAGTGGAGAGGAAGAGAATGAAGCGACTATTTGGTAAACAAAACATGATGAGGAATTTGATCTTTCAAAACAAAGGATGACACAGGATTAATAAGATAACATGCTATAAGAACAAAGTCAGCCCAAAGTTTAAGAGGAAGTTACCACGTATAATCAAAGTTCTTGCCTTCTCAATTCAGTAACGATTTTTTCGCTCTACTACCCCATTTTGCTGAGGGTTACGAGGGAAAAAAGAGTGATGTAACATGCCATTACAGGCTATGAAATCGATAAATTGTCCAAAAAAGTATTAAAGAGCATTATCACCACGTAGGGTACAAATAGGTGTACCAAACTAAGTTTTAGTTTCAGCACAATTTTTTTGAAAAATTTAAAATAACTTATAACATTGTTTCATAAGAAAATTCCAAGTACATTGAGCATCGTAATCAATGAAAGTTACAAAATAATGAAACCCTAAAGGGGAACTAATCCGACTTGGACCCCAAACATCAGTGTGTACGAGAGAAAAAGGAGAATCAACTCTATTATTGACTCTACAAGGAAATGAACTACGTTTATGTTTACCACGTTGACAACACTCGCTATCAAGAGAAGGAAAAGAGAAAAATGATGTATATTCAAATAGGGCAATGTCCAATTTATAGTACACAAGATTGAATCATGATAAATCAAGATGCCTAAATTTAAGCTAATTTAAACACACCATCTTTAACACCTTAGTTAGATGGATTCTAACACACACATCATAGACCAGAATAAAACATTTTGCACTCATGTATATTTTGAAGGTAAATTTACTCCAATCTAAAAGTTTATAATATAAGGTGGAGGACCCAACTAATATATCAAGTGCAACAATCTTCACATTCTTTCACGGTAGGATGCGATAACAATATGGAATCTTTTACGATCGTACATGATACAAATACAATTCTAACGAAGGTGTTCATACTTTTCCTTATAACTATTAATAGAATGCATGCTAAAATTTTCTCACAAGAATCCAAAGCAAGACTACCACTAATAATAAAAATAATAATTAGAGCACAAGTTGACAATAATAATATATATATTTATTTATTTTGCATTATTTAAGATTTCTGTGTTATTTAAAGCATAATAACTAATGTAATGTATGATGTATCGATTACCTCTGCAATAACCGGCGGTTTGGCTCTGGGAATGTTTCACATATTGCTACACGCATGGAATTGATTCTAGCATTTTTATCACCTCCTGTTGAAATTAGTCCACTAATGAACATAAGAAACCCAATGTGCTGAAACAACATGAAATACCAGTAAGACAATTGAGTAATTTCTTTAAAAAGGTTAAACTAGATTGTTGAAAATTTTCCAACTACATTGAAAGGTGGAGCCAGGGATTTTGATTAAGTGCTTTAATAATTTTCTTTTTCATCTTAACATTTGTGGTATACTAACAAGTAGAGTGGCATGAAAGACCGCGTCATGGAGAATTTTGAAATTAAAATTATATATTCAATGTTTCAAAAATATGAGAGACGGAACATCTGAAAATATTTAATTATTTTTGGTCAATTTTAATATTGGGCATTGTCATATGTGACATCAAGATGACAGGATTTGAGCCTAGGTCCCATGTACTGCGCTAACCAACTGATATTTGAGCCACTTTCACTATTATAAAGGCTCCGGCTCCGTCTATATATCTACTCCAATGCCCCCTTGCCTTGTAGGACTCTTATCACAAGAAGAGCTTCTATATCTACACATAAAGGCTTAGTCTTCTACCAGGGGTGGATACAAAATATTTCAGTCAACCAAAATGTTATATCATTTAACTTTCAAGGCATACACTTGGTAAGACGAGAATTATTTCCCGGTTGACCAGTCCATAAAGCTAAAGTTCTGGGTGCGTTTAGATAAAGGCTCTATGAGTGAAATGTGAAGTATTGAAAAGACCATAAAAGAAAGTTTGTTATCAATTACAACAAACCCAATATGCAGCAAAGTAACATGCAAAAGCTGAAATATTACCAGTAGATTTACGACATGCATCTAGTAGTGCGTTGCAGCAAGATGCGGGCACTGGAGATGATGGCAACTCTCGGATGATATACTGTAAATTTGTATCAAGGAAATGAGCTAAGAAAGTATGGGTTTCAGAGTTTTCTTTAACCTACTCAAGTGGTCACTTTTTTTATGAGATATAAAGGGGATACCTTGACGCAATCAGCAATAACATGTGCATCCTCGTCTGGGGAAAAATCAGTTTTTCCTGAAGAGAACGGCAAAAAAAATAAAAATAAATAAACAGATGATGGAGTGATAACTTGGCTTTTCATCTATACTACTCCATGATCAGAAGGTGGTTTCTTCTTAGTTCAAAGTTTAATTTCGCAAAGCTACTCTTTAATAGAACGACAAGTACTTTCTCAGTATGGTTAACTACAACTTTGAAATAAAATTATAAATTAGTAAATAGTAATGCCATCCACTTTCACATCTTTGGGCATTGCCAATTGCCCATTTGTTTCCATAGGGTGTATGTATTACCCTTACGAATAATATAATAGAGAGATCTTCCTTGTCAAAACTAATAACAAACATATTGTTGCGTATACAAACCCTGCTCATATTCCCGAATTCGACGTTCAACATGCTCCACATCTGCTGCCTGTCGCAATATTCCTTCTACTTTAACCCCTGTGATATTACTTACAATGATTAAATCCACAAAAGAAAAGTGATGATAAACAAATTGACCAATATTTTATACATCCTATGTCATAAAGCCAGGAATCTATTCTTAGTTGACCACCAAAGCGACACAACAATCCAAAGACAAAAACCTTATCTTGTACAACAATTTTCACTACTTCCACCTTTTCCTTTACTTTTAATATGCAAAAGTAGACTGTTAATTTCAATAATGGGCTACATACAATGGCTTGGGCTTACTCTACTAAAAGGTCAACCTTGTTAGTAGGGTTTCACTTACACCATTATATGTAGCCTCTTCAATTCATATTTATCTGGTGTGGGACACATCATCCACTTCAACACTCCCCCTCACGTGCGAGTCT
>JAYMTF010005170.1:0-11985 GCA_036897485.1 Pelargonium nanum | reverse complement strand
AAAGTGAGGGTAATATTGGAAGCACATTAAATTATATGTCAATCCTTAATCTTTGCAAAAAATGGAAACAGGACACTCATTTTGGGACGGAGGGAGTAATATTTAACTTTAAGTACTGTGATTTATTATCTTTCATTCATTATTTTTTCTTTATCGTTTATATTTCTTTTACAATAGTATCAAATAAAAAGTGAAATGCAATGGAAATATGATTCATTCATACATGACAGTAGTTTCTGTTTAAATAAAGCTTGTATTTTGAGTATACTCTATAAAAACTAATTAATTGAGTTAAGAAAAAAAAATCATGGATATCTTGCTAGTAAAGGTTAAAATCAAAACATTTATTTGATTGAAGACTCAAACAAACAAACAAAAAAAACACAATTTATAATAAACATTATAATATCAATAAACGAATTTATAGATAACAATTTAAACAAGTGTCTTATTGGGCCGGAAAATGGTATTCTTTCTTATAGGGTTAGGCCTTTTAACAAGTTATACAACAAGTGCCCATGGACCATGTTCACAGGCCCAATACCTATCTTATTCTATCCTATGAACTATGTGAATTGGAAAATGATAATGGATATATCTTAGGTCTTAGGTCTTATTTTTTTGTCTCTCTGGAATGTTTTTGGTCATTCATGTTGTATTTTAAACAGGCTTGTGATAATTTTTTTGATAACTAACTATCATGTATATGGTTACCACATTATACTTTTTTTTTTAAAAGCGACGGGACAACAGACCTACAATGGTTTGTATTTCTCACTCCCTAGTGAGGCGTCACCCAGGTTAGTTATTAGCTCTCCCCTTAAACACATAAATCTCATCCCATACCGACGGCAAGGAGGCTCGAACCTGAGACCTCAAAGAAAATTCAAAGCGCATCAACCGCTTGCCCCCAACATGCCTTGGTGGTTGCCACATTATACGTAGAGCTACCAATTAGATATGAACTCGATGGGTACCCAACACCGACACCAACCGATTAGGAGTTGGTTGAGTCGGGTTCATCATATATGTAAAATTTTATAACGGATCGGATAAACCTATAAAATCAGTGTATTTTATGAAAATCTAAAACTGACCTTAACTCGACCAATTGGGTCGGGTTAAGATTAGGGTTCAACAATCCAATTATTAATGCTTGGAGTGACTTGTTAATCAGTTCTATCAAGTGCAATCCATTATAAATTGTACATCTTCTAAGTTCTAACAAGAAAATTTGAAAAAAGATTCATAGTATAATTCCATCTCCCACCTACCAAACCTTAAAAGAACACCAAACACCATTATTTTTTAGACTCAATTATCATCTACCATTGGATGCTTACTCATGAAACTCATTCATGCATTTGAAAACTTGTAATAGTTATGTTTATGGTTATGGTTGGCAATGAGTAGCAATATTCATCATTCAATTAATTTCCTTAGTAATTGGAGTGAACTTGTATAAAACTACTAAAATCAATTAATGATGCTCCATTGCTCCTTAGGGTAGTGAATTAATTAGTGATAATGTGTTATATGTAACTGATCTCATTAAGAGGCTCTTAAGAAGCTTTATCATTGATTAATTTGTATTATGTGCAACTAGTAGGTGGGCCTATAACTTGGGTTGCAATAACTAGCTGGGCAAGATAGACTAGCTGGAATTCTAGTTAAAGTAAAATGGTGTGTTGTCAATAATCCATCATGGTCTCAATAATATCTAAACAAAACTCATTTATGCCCCAATGACATAGTTGTATATATTATGTCTGTATATAGTTTAGATGTGAGTTTTTTAAATACAGTAGTGAAATTAATTATTTCTGTTTATCACTTGTCTAGGGTCGTTCACAGTTTTGTTTGAATGATAGTATCTTAACTACAACTAATTTATTAGAGGTTGGAATCAAAGAGGGTAATAAGTCTGAGTCGAGGAGTTATTTGAACGATATTCTGCCATACATATATATGACAAATTCAAACAAGCGTTTATATAAATGCACCGAGTTAAAATGATATCTTCGTATAAGTAATAACATATTTCACTATGAACAAATACGTTAAAACTTACAAAACTAATCTCATAAGATCATGTGCACTTTTTGGCTTGACTGTTTAGACTCGCGGCCTGCTTTGCAAGATATAATGTAGGATGCTCTAAGAGATTTAGAAAGAAGAGAGAGAGAAATACATTTCCCCGACCACATTATCATGTTAAAAAATTGATATTTTTTCAAAATTCAAAGACCCAACTCAAAATGTGAAATGTGAAAATAGGTCATTGAACACATGTTAACATATGTGTATGATAGAATATTTGACATCTCACTTTTTTTTTTATATACAAAATAGCTTTTTAGAAAGCTCAGATTTTAGACCCCACAATAAGTATGAAAAAAGAAGTACTAGTCAATCAATCCGTTAGATTTGATTAACATTTCACTTTGTGCATCAATGTTGTTACCATCAAAACCTTTAAGCATTGTAGGAAAAAGAAGTCACAAGAAACATAACAAGCAAAGTAGAGAAACTTTGAGACATAAAACATAGTAGTTAGATAACATAATTGCACTTGTATTACATGACAATATCAGTAGCCAAAATGAGCCAAACTCAGTGACCAAACATCCAACAACTGAGCCTCTCTCCCTCTCATACAAAATATATAGCTACCAACAC
The DNA here is from genome assembly GCA_036897485.1 of Pelargonium nanum. Taxonomy (NCBI): domain Eukaryota; kingdom Viridiplantae; phylum Streptophyta; class Magnoliopsida; order Geraniales; family Geraniaceae; genus Pelargonium; species Pelargonium nanum. The sequence goes on along the minus strand of JAYMTF010005170.1, from coordinate 9,306 downwards.
CACCATAACATAACACCACCACCACCACCACAACATGTATTGTCCTCAACAAACCCTAATAAATAAATAAAACCCACAACACCATCAACAACAACTAGCAAAACACACACAAACATTACAAGATCATAACACAAACACTAGTCACATCACCACCAACCAACCTAGCTTATTTAACCTAACAAAGTCCTAAACAAGCTAGCTAGACCCACCAAAGCCCTAGAGACCCTCATGGGAATGGGAGTGAAGGTGGTGAGATAAGACCACCAAGAGGCCCACCACCAAGAGATCCACCACTACCAGTGCCAGGGAAGGAGACACACCCACCGGTTGGCCATGAACAATAGGCTCCTCCGACGACTCCCGGGCCGGCGTTATCGCCGCCGGGAAACACCCCACCAACCATTCCTGACACTATGTTCTGAGGTTGAAGAGGCTTGTCCTCACTCTTGAGAACCCTAGCTGCTTCCACATGACCATTCCAAGCAAGCACCATGGAGACCATGGCAAGGACCAGCACCATTTTAGTGACTCTCTCCATGTATTGATGAAACCCTAGCAAGAAGCAACTTTGAGATTTTTTTGTTGGAATGTGTTTGTTGTGAGGAGGACTTGTCATGGCCACCCCCCATTTTATAGGAGGAAGATTTTCTAGTTGAGGAAAGACTAGACACTATTGATATGTTGGTGGGGGAGGATTTAATTTATACCTATTTTTAGATAGTCTAGCATCAAATATAGGGAAAAAAACACTCAACTACTCTATTAGTGTGAAATTACTTTAATACCCTTGTTAGTTTGCTAAGACTCCATTTAATCATGGTAGAGCAAATATCGTTCAAATTACTACGTACATATACACTATTACTTTTTCTTTTTTCTTGCCTAGAGGTCTAAAGATGCGCATGAGAACCACTTTTTTTTATTTAATTATAAACAAAATTTCTGTCATTTAGATGATTATCAAACAATGCGTGGATAATGTACGTATAGGACAAATGGTGTGCAATTTACTCTACTAATACTAGTCTCCAAGATAAGTTAACATTGTTGCTCAATCCTCCTAATTCATTCATGCTTTTAGCTCATTTAAGTTGTGGAGAGAAGTGTTTATAATTGCATCTTAATTGTTAATCGTTGTGTCGCTTCTTGCAACATATACACACATATGAAAACAAGTCACATAATTGACCCTTTTTTAGTCCTTTGGTATCAAGGGACTTTGATATTTATTTTCATGAAATTCTTAAGGTGAATATGACTTAAAGTATAATAACAAAATTCGCTCAAATAATTGGACCTAAAAACTTCATATTATTGGCAATATTAGTATATAGTTTTCCAAACCGCTAAACATGAAATACAATTTATTTATGGTGTTGGTCCACAAATAATTTTGGTGATCCTAGTATATTTTTCAAAGTTTAAATAATTGAATCATGTTAAATATTGAGCCCTCTCCTACGTACTCCTAGTAGTGAAGGAGCCAACACAAACATTAACTCCTTCAACACATCTAAGCTCTACTAATTAAGAATGATTGTAATAATGGTACTAGAGTGTGCTACAAACAAATTTTAGTGGCTAACTTTAGGGGTAAAATAGTCATAGAATTTCTTTGTGAAATGACACAATTGCCCTCACATCTCAACAATGTGGTTGGGTTGATGGACCACCAAACTGCCATTTAAGTACAAATTATTTATGAGCATTGAGACCAAGAATTTACTACACCTTACCTAACAAAAAATGAAATGTGTAAGAGGCATTGAATGTAATGAAAATGTTGTGAGAGTGAGAAAGCTGTCAAGACCCATAATATGTGTTGTTTCCAATAATTGTTTATATTTTTTATTGTACCTGCAATTCAGTAGTAGTTTATATCTGCCCACTAGAGGACTGAAATTTTATATTTATAGAAAATGATAGATAGAAATGGGTAATGGTTGATTTAAAAACTATATCGTATATATATAATAACTTGAGATATGTTTCCGTAAGGTGGGCGTGCCGGAGTGGTTATCGGGCATGACTAGAAATCATGTGGGCTTTGCCCGCGCAGGTTCGAATCCTGCCGCTCACGTTTTTCGTTTTTATTTTAAATTGGGCTTTTGAGATGTGTGGGCTTGACTTAGGCCCAACTATGCCCTTAGACTTTTGAGATATGTGGGCTTGACTTAGGCCCAAAACGCAACAAGGCTTTAACTAGTAATTATCATGCTTTTATTTATAATCAGTAAAGGAAATCACGGTTATGTCAAAATCCAAAGTCAAGCCACATAAAAGGAGAGAAGACGGTTGATTTTCTAAAGAGTTATGGCTCGACCATGATCATGATTTAGCCCAACAAACGTCATTAATTGGAGAACCTCATTTTTAACACGCTTTGGAAAAGATCATTGCACAATAAATATGATAGAAGAATAGTTTTAAAGTTTACAAGCGTGTAAGAAAACATGTTATAACTCTAAATAGTCATCCAATAGTTTTGTAAAGCAAAAATGCATAAGTGAATGACCGTCAAACACTTGTATGAAGAAGGAAATACAATCAAATAACTACCAGAGACGAATAAAAGAATAACGTGAAAGCATTATCTAAACATACTCGGAAGAAAGTTGCAAACATCTTAATACATCAATATGCAAGAGAAGTCAAAATCTTCTTCGGTTAAAGATACATGAGAATCTTTTCTCAATGTTGTACAATTTAGTTGGAACACCAAACTTGAAAATGTATAAACCCGAAGTTAAAGTATTAATCGATTTGTCGAACATTTCTTCAATCCAAGAAAAGTCCTCATGTACCATCATATAAGTTTGCATGACCAGATGCCTACCATGTTATAGTATAATACCTATATGACTACACAAACTCACATGATGTGAGTCATATCACTCTTTGTTGGTATGTTAGTATGGATAAATAAAAAAGTATGTAAAAAGAGATCAAAAGGTCCCGTAGCTCAGCTTGGTTAGAGCGTTGGTCTTATGAGCCGAAGGTCGCGGGTTCGAGCCCCGCCGGGACCATATTTGAATTTCTTTTTCATATTCTCTAACTTCTCTTAAATTACCTCTTACCTCCTGTATCAAATCCAGAGTTAAACTTTATTTTTTTGTATCAATCCCAAGTGAAAATCTGAATTTCTCTGGCATATCAATCCCGAGTCAAAATCTAAATAATGACAAATGCCCCTTTGACGGGACCGGTGTGTTCTCAATATCTAAGGTCTCGAGTTCAAGAAACTTGAAGGGTGCTAGTATGAGTTAGCCTTGCAAGTGAGAGTGCATGAGTTTTCTTCGTACTCGTGTCAGTTGCTAATACAATATTTATATAAGAAAATCTACATAGTTTAACTTATTTTAGTGTTCATATTGCAAAACATCCACTTCATTGGTAAACATTCAGTTCACAATTGCATTGCTCTGTTAAAATCATTTCTGTTCATAGCTTAAAGTTGCTCAAAATCAGGTTTTGAAATATGGCATTTAGTTTTTACCAACTTCAAGCTATATAACACACTAAATCAGCTTAAAGTTCATCAAAATTACAGACAAAACATAGGACATTCAGTTCATAGCTTCTATTAGGTAAATGTCGTGCTAAATGATTGGACTGTAATTGCAGAATTGACTCATTCTAATATGAAGCTCTGATTTATAACGAATATCACCACACGCTTATGCGGAGGTCAACCATTTCCATTCAGATCACAAATGATAATTTATCCCCAAACCAATCGTTCTACAGAGTAAAAATGATGTTTTTAGAGTTTACAACAATTAAATCCGAAGTCCAAACCTCAAAAAAAAAAAAAAAAAAAAGACCCTCAGCACAATGAGAAAATGGAAAGGTTGAGACTTTACGCTTCAGACATGACACAATCAATTGCTTGCTTGCAGATGCCGGTCATCGTGGCCTCAGGTCCATAGACCTGCAAAAACACCAAATCACAACAATGGCTGATTCCCACTTTCCCAAAATGTAATATAACAAGTATACATTTCTCGTAGATGGTGTTTTACGAAACGTTTTTGCATACCCTAGTTTCATTTAAATCACGTTTATGGTATATACTAATATTTCACATTTCAGCATGTCACTATTCCACCTACTCGTTATGCATACCTCTAAGCATCATGTTCATCTTATGAATAAGACTTCCCAAAACATAATATAACAAGTCTACATTTTTCTAAGATGGTGGTTTCCAACACGATTTTGCATACCCTTGTTTCAAATTGAAATCAAGGTTAATGGTATGCTAATATTTCAGCATGTGTCACTGTATGACCTATTCATTATGCTGATCTTTCTATACATCGTGTTCATCTTATGAATCAGACTTCCCGAACCACAGTCTCTCATAACATTCATATTGTCACAGTTATATTTAATAAAATAGACTAATGATATGTATGTACCTCGAGAGGCACTCCTAGTTCCTCCCCCAAAGCGCGCATCTTTGCCAAACCAGTTTGATAGTTAGGGCCACCTCTACGAACATAGATGTGCATTCTTGCTGCTTTCAACTTTGCTTCCTGCCGTAACAAAAAAGTGCAGACAAATTGAATGTAAAGAAAAACTATACCATCTTGTTGCATTGTGTAAAATTTCATTTCAAACACACACCTTCTCCCTCAAAGCTCGAATAATCCCGTTGAAGGTAGCTGCTACATCAGTGAAGTTAGCTATGCCTCCTCCAATGAGAAGTGCTCTCTTGCGGCCATCGGGGTTTGCAGTAGCACACTACAATACCATACAGGGAGAGTTTTTTTACATCAATATGCATACACATCATTAGAATCACTAACTTTGGCCCAGAGAGAAGCATAGGTTCCGAAAACAAGGCAGGATATTTTTTTTTTCCTTACATCAATAACAACTCTTGCGTATTGCAAAACCTCCTCTTCATTAGGAGCACCACTATACTCTGCATAGTTACCAAGCTCTGATGCATAGCCCAAATCTCCAACCTAGATAAATGAAACGGAAAATAAGATACAAAAGTATATGCGCAAGTATAAAACTCTCTCTATCTCTCTCTCTCACTATATATATATAGTAGGGTACACTAAACTACTAAAGAGTACATAATAAGACCAAAATACCCACTCACTTATTCATAACCCCACAACACAGACATTAAATTTTCTTGCACTTACAGTGTCAGCATATATAACACTTGCACCACCTCCAGCTACCATAGTCCAGATGCGTCCTTTCGGGTTCAAAACTGTGAACTTCAAGGATGCACTTGTCTGTAGCAATAACATGAGGATATTAATGAATCCACTTCTACTTTGGCCTAAGGGGAGGCAAATTATGTTTTGTACCCAAATCAGAATGCAAACACATACCTTTTCATCCAATGCATGAACAAAGCTTTCTGTGGAGCTCAAGACTCTTCCAAAAGGCAGTGGAAATTCTATGTTGCCCCACCTAAGAATGTAACAACGTATTGATGAGACAGCACATTTTACAATGTATTTTAGGCTAAAGAATTCTGGTATAAGGTGAGCACATATGGGTAAACGAATATATACTTCTTAAAGTTTTTGAAGGCAGCAGTATCATCCAATTCTCCCCTCATATCCAGTGGAAAAGGCTCACCATTCACCAGCGTAAATGGATTCATCTCCAAGAAGCTGAAATCCAGATCTATCAAGAAACAATACAACAGCGAAGACAAAAAATTGTAAACATCCAGAAACATCCTCTTGAAAAATAGATTGCAAATACTCCAATATTCTACGACAAAAAGCTCTAGTAACGTTCATCCACTTCCAATGCATTTAACAATTAACATAACATAACATAATATATATAAAAGAACGGTACTTAAAAAAATTAGTATATGCACTATGAACTGAATAGGTAGCAAGCAATCTTTTAAACTAAAACACTATACCTTGAAACACACCAAAAACGCCCATGATGAAGTCACCGATTTTCCCTCGAATCTGAGTAAGCAAAAGTATTATTAGCACGTCATTAAGAGAACTGTACCAATCATAACATGCTGGAAAATACTTTGATAAATTTGTGTGTGTGACTGTGTGTGTGTGTGTGTGTGTGTGTGAGAGAGAGAGAGAGAGAGAGAGAGAGAGAGAAAGAGTCCATTGATGAAATGGGGTGCGCATGAAAAATCTATAACTTGATCATTTTGGGCCACAGCTCAAAATAATATATCAATAGCTACTGCTCATGTGTTCGATGGTTGGGAGTTTCCTCATGCGTTGTTCTTGTCTTAATTTCCCAAACTACAGTGATGGAAACATAAGAAACCAAAAATAACTACTTCCTTAGCTACTAACATTCAGAATATTGTACACCATTAGGGATGATCAAGAATGTAAAGTACATCTTCTAGGTGTCAGAGCTAATACAAAAGTAAATGATAGAACTGTAAGACTGTTAAGTACATTGGAATTACCTCCAGTGGCAATGTGGCTATCAATGGAGCACATGCTTCTAATGTCATGGGCTTTTCAGTTGAAAGAAATACAGTCTTGACCTGTTAAAAGATTACAAAATTTCAATGTTAATGATACTGACATCAATGCTATCAAACTATTACTAAACAGGGAGCAAAATTCCAACCCAGAAAAAAAATACAGCACAATTTAATACACATACCTTATCCCAGTTCTCTTCAATTTCAATTCCCCCACATTCTGAAAAGCTAATGGTGCAGCCAAGCCTGTCGGAGACTATTGATAGATAAAATTCTTGGTCATGGGGAACAAATGGCTCTACAATGAATGTTGTTATTGGTGCCTTGCAACCACCCATCTCAACCTACAGAAAATCCATTTTGCATGTCACTAAAATGGAATCACCAAACATATATGAAGCTATGAGAAATTTCAATGACTAATTTTGGCAATCACCTCAACACCAAGACGTGCTTTCACGAATTCAGCAACTTGAGCTAGATCCATGTTCAGAGCTACCAAGCCACTCTTCCCACGCTTTCCAAACAACATATCAGGCTTCACAACTAATTTTGTGGATGAAAGCCATGGCTCTTTGTTTGTTAGCTCAGTGAAGTCAGTAGAACCTGTCACCTGAGCGATGAAATAATTTGATTCATTTCATTGGTTTCTTTCTTCTAATTTAAGGAGCCACAACAAAGTTAACTTCTCAGTGAACATGCAGAATAAGAGGTGAAAATAACTCCAAAGAGATAAATATAGCAACACCAACTGCAATACATCCTAAATACAGCAAAATATCTCACATGTTAAAGCATAAAAATCATGATTTTAGTACTGAATTTGAGCAGGACCAGTAAATCATCAAATTCAAAGGTAACTTTTTGTTTCACTCTAATATAATTGGGTCTTTGGCAAGCAATAGGACTAGCCAGCCAATCCAGAGAGACTGATAAGCCAATTACTATTAAACAGTCCAAGAAGCTTCGAATCATAGCAATATCAACATAAGCAAAACTCTAATACAAAGACATAACATAAGATCAACCAAATTCAAGTTCAACCTCAACCAAAGAAACACAAAACTTTCAAAACCGCAACAACAGTCCACTAAGCTGCTTAGACATGCAGTCATAGTGATCACTGATCACAGTAGAGAAAAACATAGTATCAATCACAGTCAATCACCAACACAAGCAGAAACAAAATTGCATTCCAGTACATCAAAATTCAGCGTGTTCCACTTAATTTAACCTAAGTTCATCACCAATTTAGCACAAATGAGCATGATATATACGGAGAGAGAGACCTGAGCAGAGCAGATCTGGAGGTCGATGCCGGAGAGGCGTTTGAGGTGCTCCTTGAGCAGGCGCTTGGAGTCGTACTCTCTGATCTTCTTGCGAGCCATTGTGTTCTTCGGAACTTGAAAGACAGAGAGAGCGAGAGCAGAGCAGTGAGCAACGAAAGTGAATTTATACAGTAGAGAAGAGGAAGCAAAGAGAGAGATGGAGAGATCTGTGGAAATGGCAGACCTGATAAAAATGTGTAGCTTGGAGGAGACGATAGAGCGTGCCTCACCAAACACAGACCTACGCAGAGAGAGGAGCGAGAGGTTGATGATAGAGAGGAAGATGGGTTTGGTTTGGTGGGCGATCTGTGCGAGGGCGTGCGCGCGTGAGTGGTGGGTGGGTGTGGGTCTTCATTACATCTACTACCAAACTGAAATTAATAATATTAAATAAATAAATAACCGAATTGATAAAATATACTCTCTCGTCTAGAATGAGTGTCGATTTTTGTTTTTGTTTTATTAGTTATATTCCATCCGTTCTAAAATTAATGTTTTGTTTTTTTTTTTGAAAATGAACCTTTACACTTATTTTAGGCTAAAAAAATATTAAAATTTGGGTTTTGTATATTTATTATGCACTAACTTTTGTGCATTTTATGTATTTTTGTGATTAATAAATAATTATTAAACACAAAAATCAATGAATGTTATGTTGTACACATGTGTGAGTTGTATAGGTAGGATAATTACGCAATTTAAAGTACAAACCACAAGATTTTGTGAAAATGTGATAAATACCTAGAAGAATGAAAAATGAACGAAAACACAACTATAAACCTTCGAGTTGTTCTTGACAATAGAGTGAAACTAATTTAATGTTCTTTAGTATATGAAATAACACATGGGTTGAGAGGAAAACAAATATTGGCGTACTAAAATCCACATCGGGCGTGACATTAATGTAGATATTTTTATTTTTATCCACTTAAAACAGTTATATTTACATTCACAAACTAAGTTGTTGACACGACCTAGATAAAAATGTAAGATCTATCATGAGATGGAGACCTATTGTGATTATAAAGGTGTTCGCTAGACTTTTTATGATGAAACACCTTGAAATATATTAAATATACATAAATTTCAAGAACCTTTATCACTCCTAAGTTGATAAACAAACCCACAATAACAAATTTTACATCTTGTTGTTAGGTGGTATTTGGTAATGAGAATGTTAAAAACCATATGTTTGTTGTTATTTTGGGTCAAGCCCATGAAAAAAATAAGTGGGCTCGCTTAGCACACATATTACGGTTTTGCCCAAGAGAGATGAAACATGGGTTTTGGCCCTATTGAGTTGGTAAACTTAGAAAAACAGAAAAAAGGTTATTTGAAATCTAATATCTAATATATATATATAATTTTCAATGGGTATCCCAATTGAGTGACACGTGTCACTAAAATTTCTCTAATTGATAGTGCAATTGAATGACACGTGTCAATGGGACCCACCGTAAATAAATAAATAAATCAATTTTAATATAAATAATTGTTTAAATATTATTTATTCATTTTTAATTA
>JAYMTF010005169.1:0-11985 GCA_036897485.1 Pelargonium nanum | reverse complement strand
ACTCATTAGCCACGCTGGACGTCCGACGTGGAATGCCTACGTGGCATAATAGATGACGTGTCATAGGGAAACCGGTTACAGCAGGTAAAAGGGTGTTAAATAATAAAAAATTCAAGTCCGGGGTTCGAAACAACAAATGTCAGAGTGTATGAGTCAACTCTATGAAAAAAAAACATGTCCAAAGGATCTGAAAACATAAAACCCTTTATAAAATGAGAATATTTGAAAATAAAAAGATTAGATACAAGTATTAGATCACAATGTGGGTACCAAAAATATTTCTGGCCACCAAAATCTTGTTCTCCCGTAGTTTCCCGAAAAGCTGAAACTCATTAACAAACTTGTTCTTCACAAACCACCACAAGCAGTTTTTTAGCGTGCTTGCATCACGTTAAACCAACTCTGGTGCAAACTCATTGCCAACAGCTCAGCCAGCAAAATCAGGATCTTTGTCGTCTCTGCCACTGCGACGTCCGATCACTACCGCCAGAGTTCATGCATATGTCACCTCCATCATGAAAATTTTGTTGGAGTTCAAATGACCTCTCGAATATTGCCTCCCAAGCTCACATTGGTCGTCTTCAACCTTGCTTATCTCTGTGTCACCCGTTCGTGCGCTGACTATAGTTGCAGTAGGTCACAACTAGCTCACCAGACTTCATGCTGTGGCACTTGCGAGTCTAACCGTCTCAGGCCATATCCGATCTCCAAGGCATTGCAATGTTGTTCGATCGTCTTCAATTTCACTAATGTTAGCCGAATCAAGTTATGAAAAGTACATGATGAATGTAACACGGTTGTTTCGAATTATTAGAGACAATGGAGAAAAATAAAACTTGATATCCAAACTTTGGCTCAATGCCCAATTTGATACCTAGTATTTTTTTTAACTCATTCTATTAAAAATAATCTACATCAACCATGGTAAAAAAGAATAATAAATTACCCGTCAATAAAAGAAATGTCCCGTTTGCAAATGTTGACGGAAATTTTAGAGGCAGCTAACGGCTGACACTAAACGTAGTTCAAAATAAAATTTGGATACCAATATTTGATATAACTTTTGAGTAGTAAACATGCTTTTCTAGGAAGAAATTAACAGATTCATTTTTACTAGAAGTCTGAGTTAACCTATGAAAAATTAAGATTTAATTAATTAATTAATGAATTAGACAAATGTTGTCCTGATTAGTTTAGAATGAATATAAAGAAAAGATCCCAACAATAGAATTTTCCAGTCAAGATCATTCCATGATGAAAAATCATAATCCCATAGGAACAAAAATCTGATTTTCATCGTAATTTTTTAACAAAAAACTCTTCTAAATTTCTATTGCAAAAGGATATAATCTTGACAATTTTGAACTTCAGAAAATGCAAAGTAGTGACTTAAGCTGAACTCAATTAAGTCAATGAAGTAAACTTCAATAATTTAGTTCATAAAAGATGTAATTTCAATCATGACAAACATAAAATCCGCAAAACTAAGGTAGCAGCTAAGTCCATGCAGCTGCACTCTATTGGCGAACTTCAACTCTCTTTTTCTGCCAAAGACGGTCTACAGCACTATCAGCATCACCCTGCAAAGTCAAAGCACCCATATATACCAAATTATTTTTTGCAGAAGCAAACATAAAATCAAATCTTAAGAAATGTGTTCTGGAGACAAGGCAATTCATAAGTATACTTCATCTATCCATCTTATCTATTTAATTAATTGTCGCTGTTCCTGTACCGCTGAATGCATCAATCAAATTGATAATAACATGTCAAGTATATCATTCATCAATATTATAAACTATAGACCACTGCCCGTAAATGTGAATTGTCGACTATAAGAAGATACAAGATTTGCAAGAACAATTACCTGAGCACGGACAAAGCCACATAGAGCAAGGGTGGTGAATTGACCAGTGTACAAACCATTCTCATCTACATGTCCAATGTTAAGCTGGACTGAAGCATGATCCTTTGAGGTAATCAGTCTGTTTGTGGCAGAGCTGTAATGGCATAGCATATCACACATAAGATCACTAATTTTAAACAACATATAAATCAATAAGAAAACAGAAAATAAGCATACCATTTCCTGGGGATGTAGAGATCCATGTTCTGACCCTCATCGTTCTGCATCTTGAATGATTTTCAAACAAAAAGCTCAATACACCTGATCCAAGAATGTTCATATCAAATCATGCAATAAGTTGCAGATCACAACAAACTCAAGCAGTTGATTACACAATATCAAAGCAATGTTGATAAAAAAAATGCAAAACTGAGTCAGACAATCATGGCTACATTATAATTGGCTATTTACCAAGCCATATGCTTGTTACATGTATGAACATACAACAGAAGCAACAAAGCACATGAAATCCAAATCAAAACAAGTAATTTTGGCAGCAATATATATGAAATTTAAGAACAGCAATTACTGACAAATGGAAAGTAAAGTAACAAACAAATCCATTTCAAATACATTGTTTTGGCTTACAAAATCTAGCAGAGCCCAGTTCTAGGAATCAGAGGTAAATAGTAATGAGAAAAACAAATGAATTGTGATAAAAAATTTCCTGATTCAACATTATAAGATAAAATTCAAACAGCTACAAATATAACTCGTCATTCAATAACACGAACACCTAATGAATCTCTACATTTTCTCGGCCTCCAAACAGATGGTATTGTTACTACCAAATTATTTTCAACACACCACGGAAAATCCTAGAAAGCAAGTTTAAAAAAAAAAATCAAAATCCACTAAATTCATCGCAAAAAATAGAGATTCATATGATGCGCATAGGATTTGAATAGATAGAGAGAGAAAGTACCGGCGGCGAGAGGTGAAAGTGGAAGCAACTAGCGAAGAGCTCTTTGGTAGAACAAAGGAAATCCAGTTTCTTCTCTGGCTTATAATTATATATCTCTGTGACAAAACCCTAGTTCGAGTCAGAGATTTTCGTAATTACCAAAATACCCTACCATAGAGAACCAAATAAACGAATTGGATTTGTATGTAGGCCCAAAACTTGATGGGCCCTAGGCCCATTAGATTGGTCTTTCCCGCCAATCCAACGAGACCTTGAGGACTGAGAAGCGAGCAGAGAAGAAGAGTGTAGCGCGAGAGGGAAGGTGAAGCAAAACGAAAATGGAGCTCAGTCTCAGCGGCAACGCTCTCAAGACCTTTGCTCGATCCATCACGTCTCTCGCTCGTATCGGCAACGAGCTTACCGTTCAAGCATCTCCTTCTCAGGTTCGGTTCTCTTGCTTATTTTTCGGCAGAATCCACTTCAAATATACAGTGATTACAGTCCATGCTCTTGCTGTTGCTGAATCAATTTTTCAGCTCTTGTTCTTAACCAGTAAACATAGTAATCTGTTCTGGACGAGGAAATTATTAGCTTAGTTTACAAATTTAGTGTTCAATCGGATTTCGGACTTTAATTGTTAAGTGTTGTGTAATTTATCTGTTAATCATGCTCTAATCTAATGTTTTTTCGTTTGTTTTTGTTTTCAAGTATAATTGGAAGAGGTAGAGCTGTCATATCAAGGATTTTTATTGTGATTATTATTTTTTGTATTTGTCTCTTAAAATGTGACAAGGATCACATTAGGGTTTTTGCAAATGGGTAAATTATTGAATTTCTTCATTTTCTACTGCTACTGTTCTATTATTTTGGTTGCGTAATCTATAGATTGGTGAATGGAGCGAGAATATCAAACCCGCTATGGTTTTGAAGAGAGAAAATGAGGGAGGAAAATTATTTTTGTATTTTTAGATTCTCCATTTTTATGTTATTTGGTTTTGGAGGAAATAGCTATTCTTACTCAGTTGAGTTATGTGCTTATTTGTTGCATCTTACGAAACTCATGAAACAGAAGCCAAATATTGGGTCAAACACCTGTTATTTGAATCTGAATAGAATTCATTTGCTCATGGAGTCAATTTTTCCTGCAGCTTGCATTTCATACTCTTAATTCTTCAAGATCTGCTTTCCAATCCATTACATTTAAGCACTGCTTCTTTGATGCCTGTACAATCTCTGGTACCCAAGTGCAATTTAGTGTGCTTTTGAAGGTTAGCAGTATCTTTATCATTTTGTTATGAGAATTTTGGGGTCTGATATTTCACATCCAGCCTGACTTTGTATATTCAGGCCGTTTGTTCAGTTCTTAGGACACCGATTGCAAGTATTGATCATTTGAGCATGCAACTGCCCGATCCAGATGCAACAAAAGTACAATGGACTTTGAAATGCTACAACGGTAAAATATTGTCAACACAATTATTTTATTCATCTAACTACTGTATTTGAAAGAACAACAGGAATTACTATTTATTCAAACACTAATTGGTGCATTCCATGCATTATGGTAGTCAGAGGCTCAGAGCTTATCTTTGCTTCAATTACAGAAGAAATAGAATGACTATGGGTGCTATAGCGTTGGGGGCAGAATGCACCACTCTTTGATAGTTTTGATTGCTGCAACTAATTCATCAGGACTATCTCTATAACAATATAGTATCATCGGGAAAAAAATTATCATTTAGGTATCCTCACATAGCTTTGTGTCCAGTTAGTAGGATGCATTACAAGAATATTACCTTAGATGATGTACAAATAAATTAGGCTCATTCTATGTGGTGCCACTTAAAATATTGAGCAAATTTTGTTGCTTTCTTTGTGTTTAGATGGCCCCCTTCCCCACCAAAAGTATGGTACAGAAAATAAAGAGAAAAAGAAATTATCCATATGTCGTCTATACTTGGTAACATGCTTTTCAGTGAATGGTAGTTAAATTTCCACACCCTTGAACCTAAAGTGACCAGGAGGTCCAGGACAATGCCGAGTTGCTGACAGAGGTCATAATAGTTGAGAAAGCCAACATAGAGGCAAAACTTATATTTTGCTTCTAGTGGATTACATATTTTTGCATTAAACTTTATTTATAAGATGTCCACCTCATGGGTTATGAGTCTTGAGACTATGATTGAAAGAGTCATATGATCGAAGTATGATCCAAAAATGTTGATCATATTTACCCTTGCAATGTACAACGATTTTGTGTTGTTTATTATGCAGGAATGAAAAAATCCTATTGGATTACTTGCAATGTTGAACCAGACGTACAGCATTTGTCTCTTGACAGAAGAAAATTCCCAAGCAATCTTGTAGTAAGGCCACGTGACCTTAACAGATTGCTAGCTAATTTTCAGTCATCTCTTCAAGAGATCACTATTATTGCAACAGAACCCACTTCCTTACCTTCAGATGTTGCAAATGAAATTGGAGGAAAAGCTGTGGAACTTAGAAGTTATATAGATCCTACAAAAGGTAAATAAGGATACTGTGCATATTCCTGAATTGACACAAACAGGAAATTAATGTTTCAATTTTTGAATTCCAGAGAATGACTCATTGCTACATACTCAATTGTGGATAGATCCTACAGAAGAATTTGTGCAATACACACACACGGGAGATGCTGTAGATGTGACATTTGGTGTGAAAGAGTTGAAAGTATAGTAATTCTGGCTCCAGAACCTCATTAATTTAATATTTAATTTCTTATCGTTATCTCAATTAATGAGTGGTGTTTAATGTATGATATTGTGTAACAGCACATATTTATTAGCCTATTAAGCTCATCTATGCTGTATATTTGGAACTGCAATTTTGTGATATGTGGTATGCCCATTTCATGCAACTGAAGTACTTGTTTCAACTTTCTTTGATCATTTCTTAATTCCAGGCTTTTCTTGCTTTCTGCGAGGGCTGTGAAATCGATATTCACTTATTTTTTGAGAAAGCTGGCGAGTAAGATGTTTCTATCTCCTATGTCATTCTTACTAGTTTTCTATTTCTTCCTTTCATTTCTCTTCTTCCCTGTCAAAAGGTTCTGTTTTAGAAAGTTCCATGATAAACAATTAGCTTCTTCCCAGCATGCATGTTTTTTTGTGTGACCTGATTATGAATACAAGTTACTTTTTTTGTTGTATAGCCAACATGTCATAATATTGGTAATTGTTATGCATTTTGTTAGTGGTTCAGATGCACAAAAATCTTAATGTTGATAAATTATAATATACATTCTTCATGAATCAAAGGCAGGTTAGGAAACTGAATAGAATAGATATCATGTTCCCTAGATTAGAGTTTTGTTCAAAAAATTGAGAAGCATTGCTGTTCTTTGTACAAGTTATGACTATATACCAATTGAAATTTTAACTCTCAATATTTAAATGTGCGCCTAGGTCGCACTTTACTCGAGACTCAAGGGCTTGCCTTTGATATTTGCTCAGGCTAGGTGACATTCATGGGGCGCGCCTCTGCCTCAGGTCACGCTTTAGAGTACCTTGGGTAAATGCACATCTCAAGCATATCAAGCTTTTCTTAGTGTTTCTTTGGGGAATACTTTTGAGTAATGAAATAATGAAAAATATATATTACTTTTTGAAAAAGTAGAAAAAATGTTGTTTACACCTATATTCGAGATGTGTTATAGGGAATGATTGACTCTTTAAATTATCGTAATCATAATTATATAAATATGATTTGTTTCACTCATTCAATACAAGCACACAAGGAGCAAAAGCTTCATCATCTTCTAGGTATAGACTTCTACTCCTTCAATGATTGTAGATGAATATGATGAAAATTAACATAAAGAAGAAATTGGAAATGAAAAATAAAATGGCAAGACAGATACGTGATGCTTGATGATATGAGATTTATTAGTTTTAAAATATTTATTAAGCATATGATTAAGAGTTTTGAATTTTTTGATTTGACGGAGAATTGAATTAGTTTCTTATGCTTTAAATAGATACTTGACTTTATATATCCTTAAAAGTTTTAAATTTAACATTTAGAAGTAATTTTTAATTAAATATTTTTTGCGCAAAAATTATTTTTAAGTTATGTTTTTAGTCATATTGCGCCTATTCTTCCTAAGTCCCCAACCTCTGCCTTGCCCACTGTGGCAAGACTCAAGATCCATACACACCTTTTTTACCTAGCACGACCAAAAAGAGCGTATAAAGGGGCTTCAACAAGTTGAAAAGGGCAGTATAATCCAAAAACAAGTCCATAAGGGAGTTCTTTCCCTTCTTCTTTTTCAAATGAAATGGCTATTCTTCATTTATTGCTGTTAATATCTTTGATAAGGGTAGAGATAAGTTAACATGAAAAAAAGTAGTAAGCATAGATATGACAACACTTGGTTGGCTTAATGGAGGATAACATTAGATAGTATTGAGTGGAGGAGGAAAAGACGGCCATAAGATCAAGAAATTTTGCTAAAGGATTTGTGTTATGAATCCCAACATTGTTTGGGAAATAACTTGGTTGTTGCCGTGTATTTGTGTGAATTTAGCATGGTTTATCAATACTATTTCATTCCAATTATAAGAGTATAGCCTCCAGTTGGATATTATATGGTTACTAAAATGGATATCCCTGGTTCTTCTCATCCCCTTTTGGGGTCCATGTTAGGATATCAGGTCTATTTTGTTCATTTCGCATTGAACAAGGAGTTTCTTTCTCTACCACAAAAGCTATAACTTCATTCCAGTATCAATGGGGTGATATCTGCAAACTGCATAATTTACATTTTAAGATATTTCAATTACCCTTTTAATCAACTTGTATTGGATGACCATCCAAGATATGAATGAGTTTTATGCCAAGTAATTAGTGATAGTTTACAGAATTGATGATTCTAGACATTATATTGGAATATTCATATAGTTGTGGAAATTGTCTTTCATGCTTACCATTTTGGGTGCAATTAACAATCATAATGACTGATCTTTGAAAAAAAACATGTACTGGAAAATCAGGCCTATTCTAATGGCTCCGAAATTCGGTCTAGATGATGGTTCTTGTTCAAACTTCGATGCCACACTTGTACTTGCAACCATGCTTGTCTCACAGCTACACGAGGGCAACCAATCTGAACCTCCAGTGAAAGCTGCTCCATTGCATAATCAGGCTGAACCTGGAATAGGGTCCCAGTCACGTCAAGAGATGTCTAGAACAAATGTTTCAGAGCATCCATCAGATCACACCAAAATTTGGTCTGACCTTTCAGGTAATCATAGTGCTCTGTTTATTGGTAAAAGTGAGCTTTGAATCCTAAACTTATAAGTTATAACTACGAATCATTTTGAGCAGGAAGTGCAGCCAGAAGTGGGAGTGGCACTGGTTCTGCAGAAAATCAAGTTCATGAGGAAAGAAATTTAAATGCTAATGAACATAGAGAAATCCAGAGAATTGCTACCATGCAAATTTCAAAGGCTCCACCTACTAGGGAAGATGTGCCTGCAGCTCCAACGTTGTATCCTTCAATCATTAATCTTTGTTTGTTTCAGTGTTCTGCTGTTCTTTGTGTTCAAGTTTTAGAATTTTCAAAGTTCCCAGCACCTCATGTCTTGCATTATATCTTCTAATACAAGTAATGAACCATTAAAACAGCCTTCTGAATGTCAGGGTGCTAAGTGATGTAAGGCACTACAGGGTCCGGGTCTAGATGCATTAGAGTACCCCAAATTAGTTGAAGATGCCACATGGCCAAGGTTGTAAAGTCTCATCAGTAAGATAGTGGACTCATTGGTCTAATTAAACATTATTTGCCATTTGATACATAGACTGCTGGTGAGTTTCCTTTTTTATTATGCAACTCATATGCATCATAGTATGGAACTTTTGAGTAAGTCTGTGTACTTTGCTTAGGTGAAGCTTCATATTTTTTGATTCCAGGATTGATTTGGTGTTTATGTAATAATGAGACAAGACCTGTGTCTGAGAAAACCATGCAGTTTTTGTTTTAGTGAGTGTAAGAGAACATCTTTGGTGGGTAAAATCGGTACGTAATGAGCTGATTGCGAGAGGATACCTGTTTAGACATAGAGAGAAGTGAATTATGGGGATTTAATGCAACTTAGTTTAATGTTTAAGTAGGTGCTTAATATCTGAAAGTTCTACCTTTACAGTTTTGACTTTAGGTGTCATATCTTTGGAGGGGAGAAAATGTGAGATATCAACCGTGTATGGTTTATTAGAATCAAAATGTTCATCATTACGAGTATTATCATTAACAAGCCTTTTCTAGTGTGCTTGCAGGGATCCTGATTTTAAGTTTTGACTATCTACTGTAATTGTATTCTCTTGACTAGTTTTATCAGCTCTCATCATACAGACAAGGGTCCTATGGAAAAATCCCAAGGTTAGTCAAAGTGGTAGTTAAATGGCTTAAAACTTGCCAATACTGTTGCAACAGCTAATTAATTTGCAATATGTTAGTTCCAGAGAGATCAGAAATTGATGGTCGCAGTTTCTCACAACGTCACCGGAGTAACTGGGTAGATGCAGATGATAATGACGACGATGATGACGGGGAGGAGGCTGAACTGTGCATTCAGTCAACACCGCCATACTACGAAGATTAGTAGAATGAGGAGTGTCGTAATGGCAGTGTTACTATTCATTTTTCTTCATTTGTAAGTGTCTCTCTCTTACAATAACATGTTTAAAGTTTCTCGTTTGCTTTGCTTTGCTTTGTGAATTGTGGTCTCTCCCATGCATGCAGTGGGTTTGGCAATGGTAATTGCTGAGCAACTGCACAGCCTTTGTAGCTGTAGAAAGAAACCAAACGAGTCCTTGCTGGCACAGTTAGCTTGGTCTTTTCTAATTGCAAGTAGTTAAGATCTGAGTACAACTACAAGTCGTGTTGTTGTGTGCACGATTATAGGTTAAATGACACGTCCAATTTGCAAAGTCAAAATGGATCAGGCAAAAAAATATATATGTTTGCTTTATCATTTGAAATGAGATATTTGTCGGTCCAATAATTACATCTTTTTCTAAGAATAGCTTTTATTATTATTAAAGTAAAAATGTAATTTGGAGTTGAAGAAATTGGCAAGCTGCCTCATTTCAAGGCTATATTTATTTTCACTTAGTTTGGATTGAAAAAAGCTCAAATAGAAGTCATTTTTGTTGTTGATTTTCATTTATGAACACACAAAAATATCTAATGCAAACGCTAATGTTAAATTAGGCTTATGAAATTTTGCAGCCCATTGAAATGGGTTTTGGGGCTTGTTTGCATGGAGAGATTTCTTTTTGTCTCAAGGAGGTAAAAGGAAAAGAGACTGAGTTTTTGTAGAAGATTGATGTTGTGTTTAGTAATTGGGGTTTTAAAATGAAGTGTATGAAAATTTGTGTTTTTGATAAATTTTGTTGTAAAAGTGATTGTATTATATTAAAATGTCAATCTTGCTTTTATAATTAATGAAGATGATTAATCTTACAAACAATTGGAGTCATTGGATTATAGATTGTAATAATTCGTCTTAGTCGTTCATTTATATCCTGTAGATCACATCTCTTCTCTTGCCCTCTTGTCTTAACCCCAACCAAGTAGGAACTTGACTTGACTTGTAGTATTGTGTGTCAATTGGAGGACTTGCATCTTAGTATTGTGTGTTAATTGCATGACGATTTTTCTTATCCATCTATGCATGGTGAAATAAACAAAACAATTATTATTTTTTTACCTTGAACTAACAACTTTCATTACTTTAAAATAATAGAGATTACATAGCATAAAAGAAAAACACAAAATACGAAAATATCTAAACTACCCAGCTAGCAAAGAAGTAATCTAAGTAAAACATGGAAACTTACATGACCTCCACCAAAGAATTTTGCCTGTCGAGTTAAACTCAATGTGGCTGGGAGTTACCCAGATCCGCCCTCCCCCCAGCCTGTCCAACCAATGCCGAACTATGCCGGACTTTCTCCTCTAACTGAAATAAACCGTTACAATCGAGACGACTCCGCAACCTGATTCTACCGCGGGAGCCACCCATCAACTCCCTCACTCTTTGCGAACTTGAGCCCCATTCCGCATCCAAACAAAACAATTATTAGGCTAGTCAAAATTTTCCAAATTAACTGATTGACCAATTCAATAAATAGGTTAACAAATGCATCTTGTTGGTCAACTAATTTATGTACTCGATCTACAATAAACATATTCATGTACAATAGTTGATCGTCATCAATCTTTTCATTTCAAGATGATATTTGTTTATTAAGACGAACACATCATATACCAACTATGGATCATCATACATAGTATTACAAACACAAGAAAAAATAACTTACATTTTTACAAATATCTGCTTTATTTTTCCAAACTTGTTGAAAGTTTCATCAGCTTGTTATTTTAGTCATTAGCCATAAGTAAAGAAGGGATCAATTGGTAAAAAAAAAAGCTCATTCTTTAAAACTCATCTCTCTCAACCTTTTACTTATATGGTCCTGCTTTAAAAAGATGAGAGAGCTTTTCACCAAACATGATTTCTCTCTTTATAACCTCTATATCCTACGTGACACGCAAAATGCGGAGAAAAAATTGCTTTGGAGTTAACAAACAAGCCCTAAAGAATACTATATTGAATTTCAGGACAAGAACAAAGAAAAAAGAAAAGAATAGATAGTGGCTGTAATGATAAAGATACTGGGTGCGCACCAACTCATGCTGTAGTCGCTGACTTGAAGCAACTATGGGTGGCATGTACGTAAATAAGATCACAGAGCAAGGACATTTCTGACATTTCGTCGGTCGCCTGCCTTCACATACAGCTGGGTAGCCTCACTGTACAAAAACCAAAACACACGTACAAAAACACAGTGCTCAAACAGAAAGAAAAGAATATACAAATCATCGCAAATTGAGAGATCGCATTTCCGGCGAAGAAAAAGCAGTGTTGTTGTTGATCGGCGATGGCTCGAATCGGATTAGTAGTGGCGGTAGCAGTGATCTGCGTCATCGGAATGCTGAGCGGCGGCGTGGCCGGAGAGAAGCTTCCGGCGGACTGGTTTCCCGCCGTCCGATCGTCATGCAAGGGCTCCATGGCGGAGTGTATGGCGGAGGGAGAGTTTGTGATGGACTCGGAGATCAGCCGGCGCATCT
>JAYMTF010005168.1:0-11993 GCA_036897485.1 Pelargonium nanum | reverse complement strand
TAGAGTATAAAACTATTATTGGGCCTTCAACTATCAGCTTAAGCTTTTAGTTGAGTTGGTCCTTTACATACTTCCACTACTTTCATCTCTTCATGTTACACATTTAAGATAGGCATTTTTACTCTTTTAAATAAATTTTATTATTTCAGTAAATGTTGACTTGAAACATATTGTTCACATTGATGAATGTTTGGTTGTGTGTTCATGCATGCATGCAAGCAATGCAGCTTGAGTCTAGTTTTTATTTCTGATTAATTAGACATATATTCATTAAGCCTAAGCTTTGCCAAATTTGGAGGTCCAAATCACAACTTCTACCAAGGCACGCACTCTCTAGATCATATTATCAAAAGAGAGAGACACTTGACACCATTTTTTGCCTATAAAACCCCATAAGCAATAACCACTATCAAATCACCAATTAATTTTGCCTATACTCGTAGTTCTTTCTCGTGCCATGGCCGGCTCAATGTTGAACCAATGTCACTACGTGCCTTTGTCCCTTATGTTCCTATTGCTCGTCGTGTGGGCTTCTCAAGCATTTGCTCGCCCACTCGACGAGATGTACATGGTGCAGAGGCACGACCAGTGGATGGCTCAGCACGGCCGTGTCTACAAAGATGCACTAGAGAAACAAGAACGTTACGCGGTGTTTAAGGACAACGTGCAGCGCATAGATGCTCTAAACAAAGACCCTACCCGCAAGTACAAACTTAGTGTGAACCAGTTCGCAGACCTAACAAACGAGGAGTTTCGTGCCACTCGAAATGGTTACAAAATGAAGGGTACCAAGTTGGACTCAAAATCGACGACTTTCAGGTACGCAAACTTGTCTGCGGTTCCGGCTACCGTGGACTGGAGGAAGAAAGGTGCCGTCACTCCTGTCAAAGACCAAGGAAGTTGCGGTAAGCAACAATTTAGAGTTGAATTATTTATCATTTTCATTAAATAGTCTTTTGATTTAATACAATTATTTATAATACTACATTCGTCTCAAAATAAGTGTTTTGCTTCACTCCTAATATTTTTAACTTGTCTTGTTTCTATTTTAAGAAGTTAATTATACATGAATTAACAATTAATGCCTCTATAATAAGTTAGCTAATATCTATCGAACTTCTTACAACACATGTGCATAGAGATAGAAGATAACTTCTACCGGTATAACACTTGCTTTGAATGCTATTGTTGAAGGCATGTTTTGAATGCAAATTGAAGTTCTTAGAGTCGTCAAACACTTTATTTGCTTTATATTCAACATTTCAAATGAAATGTTGATTCTCTAACACACTATCAGTATTTGATTTGAAACGTTGGATTTTAGCTGAATAAAGTGTTTGATAACTCCAACATTTTGGATTTGGATTTGAGTCAAATCTAAGAGAATTCAAAACATGTTTAGAACATGAAATTTCAAATGACAACTTTTACCTTGTCATTTGAATAACTATGATTTTCCGAACATTATATACAACATTTCAAATCCAAAATTTCAAATCCAAAATTTCAAATGACGAATTTCAAATCAAATTCATGTTCCCAAAACGCAACCTAATACTTTAATATTTCAATTTTTAACAAGTGAATTGTAACATTTCAACCCTCAATTCACACCAAAATTAAACCACCAACCCGAAGTGAGTTTGATATAGTATGCATAAAATTGACTTGTGTAACGTACCTTAGGAAAAATTCACTAAAGAGTAGGTAGAGAATATTCTTTGCTGTTTTATTTATGGTATATTCTTGGATATATAGGAAGTTGTTGGGCGTTCTCAGCCGTAGCGGCCATGGAAGGAATTAACCAACTCAAAACCGGCAAGCTAATATCACTCTCCGAGCAACAACTCGTCGACTGTGACGTCAACGGCCAGGACATGGGTTGCTCCGGCGGCCTCATGGACAACGCCTTCCAGTTCATCAAGACCAACCGTGGCCTCACCACCGAATCCAACTACCCCTACACCGCCACCGACGGCACATGCAACGCCAAGAAGTGTGCCTCACGCGCCGCCTCCATCACCGGCTACGAGGACGTCCCGTCCAACAACGAGAAGGCCCTCCTTCAGGCCGTCGCCAACCACCCTGTCTCTGTCGCCATTGACGCCAGCGGCTTCGAATTCCAGTTCTACTCCGGCGGCGTCTTCACCGGCAGCTGCGACACGTACCTTGACCACGGTGTCACCGCCGTGGGATACGGGACGGCCACGGACGGGACCAAGTATTGGCTGGTCAAGAACTCTTGGGGCTCGTCTTGGGGCGAGAAGGGTTATATAAGGATGGAGAGAGACGTGAGTGCCAAGGAAGGGCTTTGTGGTATTGCTATGGAGGCTTCGTATCCAATAGCATGAAAATACAACTTAGCTCTTTTGAGATCCCAGGTTTAAATCTCTTTTCAGATTTTAGTATTGTTGGTCTTATCATAAAACCATGCTTATTGGGTACATGTAGCATATTAGATGATAAGTTTAGAGTCAATATATGGGTACATAATCACTAGGGATCGTGTGAAAATTATGGTTGAATATTAATGTGTCAACATCATATAGATTCGTGTGGTTGAAATTGATACAAGTTTCGTGATCAATTGTACGTATCTTTCTTTTAGTGTGTAAAATATTGTATATGCTTCAATAAAACATTGTACAATATTTGTAAAATGAATGAATTTGTTTGAGTTTATTTATTTATTAATCTACCAAAGATTAATATAAAAGGATACTTGTACCAGCAGCCTAGACTTTTTTTTTGTTGTCTTTGTGAACCAAAGTGTGATGGTGACTGCAGCAGTGCAACGTTAGTATGGAAGGGGAAAACGTTAATTAGAAAGTTGCATTTTTAGAAAATATTTATTTTTTTTTTATCTTTCATATAAGTTAATTAATTTATGCATCCAAACTACTTTTTTTTATCAGCAATTTGGTACTTTATTAAGACGAAACCCGATCCACAAAAGGTGGAGAATAAAGTACAAACACCATAAAAATAAACTAAAAAAAGCACTACAAACTAGTTACATTAAGTAGTGCAAGAATTGAATTTCAGACCATGAATCGAGATTCCAATATGAGAAAGGAAGGCTAAGCTTCAGTTGCAGTGAGGCCAAATGAAAGCCCTTACTTTTGATCTTTATGAGGGTGAGTGTTGGTGCTCCAAGCGGGACGAATAACAGTCATGCACGAAGTTTGAGCCCTTAGGGGATAAGATTTAGCTAGGGTACACTAGTTTTGCTGTCCGCGGAAAATGGATCCGCGAAGGGATTGACAACATATTTGCGCAGGGGCGCATGGCGCAAAGAAGCGACGTTAGCACAACGGTCCACGAGAGGGCGTCTGCGGATTGGGTGGGGGAAATTGTCGCGCCCCGAAATAACGGTCTCCCACAGGCGGCCTATAAGAGTGGTCTTCGTCATGCAGCATACTCCTATACTTTCAAAACAGATGTTGATCAGTGTAATTAACACTTAATAGTGCATGTATAACCTCTTTTGTCAAGATATGTGTTTTATATTGCTTAACGCCCATGAAAAAAGCTGGCCCCACTCTCCGAATGGGGGAAGTTTGGGACGCGACACAGGGCCGATTCTTTCGGTCCGTGACAGTAGGGCATCAACAGCCCCGCAAAACTCCATTGACATACAGCAGTGCACTAACCAGCTAGTAATCTTATCATGTTTTCCCCTGCTAGACTAGCTTCAAGCCTGTGCGGAAGGCTATAAGCCAAGTACCATGTTTTTGCACACCCCTGGGCCACCATCCACATTCAACTTAACAGAAGCTTCCTTTAAAGCTACTAGCAGATCACAAATGTGACTAGGAGTTGGCTTATGGGTCCTTTAATCAATCTGCAACATTATATATGAAAACCATACAACTAATTTCGTCAAGAAACATGCAAGATTAATAGGAATAAGTTTAACATAACACCACTATGAAGATTAATCGCAACGTTCCAAAAAGAAGTAGCATAACACGGACCAGAGGAACTTAATATGCCAACACAAGCTATTACCAAAACCACTCTACGCAAGAGAAGAATATCCAAACCATAGGGCTAACATAACTTTCAAAGATCAACCATCCTTGGATTTCTAAGCGCTAGATTGGCGCAATTCTGGGCGAACAAAATCTGCATCTGCTGGAACTGAAATGTCGACAGTTGGTCTCAACTGGGCGCAGACTTCAATGGCTCCGTGAACAGGATCTGACTGGAAGTTGCTAAGGAGGTCTTGGTTGACGGGAGCACCTGAATCCACTGCCACCAAAGCCTGCTGCATAAGAATGTAATCAAAGCGTGGGGCCCATTTTCTTGCTCCCAAACGTGCTGTGGTCGAACAGTTGTCAACCATGAATGAAACACCCCGGGCATGCATGAAAGGGTTCAGAGAGTCCACTGCTTCGATCAAACTCTCGTTGATGATTTCGGAGTATGAGTGTCCCTTCTTTCTCAACACCTCAATCTGGATTTTTTATAAGAGTATAGTCGGTAAATAAAAGGTAAAAACAATATCTTTTGTGAATGGAACAAAGATGTCCAACAATAAAGACTAACATATTACCTGAGCCATCATCAATGCCACAAAGACACCTGCAGTGAAAGGATGCAGAGGACCTAAGTCACCCTTAGGCCGTGTTGCCCTAACACGTTCACCAACTTTCCACATCCGTGTCTGATCAATGTTTCCCATTGGGAAAGCCGGTAAGCCCTCCTTTTCCTGTGAACGGGTAAGCAGAGACAAAAGGCCAACCATTAGGATAGAATAAATTCCGATAAGATGTCAGAAAGGATAGTGTGTGAGGATAATTATACATAAAAGCGACGCCCAGCCAAAACAACACTGCGAATCTCACTCCCACTTGCAACATCTTCGTAACACTCGTACAGGATGTCCATACAAGGATAATATGAGGCACTATATGCAGCTTCAAATTCCTTTTTGCCTTCCTCTGACAATGCGTTGTATACAGCTAACATGCCCTGCAAGTACAGATCCCACGAGATAAAAAAAAAAAAAAAAAAAGAACATGGTACAAGTACACACAGTGCCACTAAAACATACAAAAAGGAAAAAAGAGAAATGCTGACCTTTTTCGAGATGGTTTTGGATATAATTCCAGTGATGCTCTCAACGGTATTCTTGTACGCCAGATCTTCACTCATTCCATTCTCAGTATACCTTCTAAACAAGCACTCCACAACTCCATGAACAGCACCAAGTAAAATGCCTACATGACAAGATAACATAATGAGACCATAATACGTGTAAGGCCAATAATACACACAACAGACTATAGCTCACCCCTCTCTCCAAAAATGTCACTCTTATATTCTTGCTCTAGGGTAGTGGCAAATGTGAAAGGAGAACCAAGGGCAACTGACCAACCCAAGGCAACATCAGTTGCTCTACCATCAACATCCTGCTCAAGATATGTTAACAGGTTAAAATATTAAAAATTAGAACCATAAGTTAAACGCACTTCTGGTGAGTCAATGTTATTCGATACAAACCCACACGGGACGTTGGTTGGGCAATTAATGAAGAAAGAATCACAAACCTGGTGGACAGCAAAACTGGAATTAATTCCTGCACCATTAATCTCCTTGCCCTGGACATAGAGTCTTCTCACAGAAGGTCCCATACCTTTTGGGCAAACGGCTATAACACTTATGTTTTTAGGGAAATCGAGTCCCTGTGATTGTAAATGTCCAAGAAGAAAACCATGGGAAAGTCCAAGGATGCTGTTTGGTTTCATGTGAGAGAAAATCTTCTCATAATTATCCGCCTGCAAAATAAAGAGATTTCAAAATGGCAGGAAATAACATTTATCAAATCGAGGAAGAAATTCACTAAAAGACAGTTAGAAAAGAACCACAAAGAGAGTTGAAACTAGAAATGCAATATCCTTGTGCATGATTAGTGGGAAATGTGCAAATCATATGATATTTCACCAGAAGTAGTATGAAAACAAGATAAAGTCTATCCATAAGTAACCAATGCAAATATGACAAAATACACTTTAGGTGGCCAAATCTCACCTTCCAATAAATAAATGTCACGCTAAATAAATAGTAAGCAATAGAATGTTCGAGAATGTTGATACATTGGAAAGACCAACTTCAGATACCTGCTGTGGGGTTTGTGCAGTCAGTGTTGCCTAATTTAACCACCAGGCAAATAAAACTTAAAAACCCTTAACCTTACCAAGCTACAAGATAGAACGTTGATGCATATGATTGTAAGCCATGCAAAAATTTAAAGAATATCAATTAGAGAAAAATAAACTAACCACAACACCACTTCCAACAAGACTTGAAATTAACAACATACTTTGTTACTACCATGACTATTTTGCTAGGCTATTACTACTACTCATCTATTCCTAGACACAAGAAATATGAATATTCACAAAAACCCATAAACAAATTAAAATAGGAAAGAATTGGTCCTTATAAAATTAGAAGAAGCTAAATTTATAAAACCTATCAACCTGTGCTGCATCAGAAATCAATAGCAAGACTAGATCACTGCCAGCAACTGTTTCCCATATGTCTCCCAGAGTTCCATTCCCCTCAGTAAATCCTGCTCTACGTGCTTCAATGAAAGAGCGGGAACCTTTCCTCAATCCAATCTGCATTGCAGCAAGCAACCACAAAAAAAAATTATGAATTACATATAGAAAACTAATAGTACACAAAAACAAAAATAAAAATCACATTCAGAAGCACTCATTACTAAGCACTTGAAATTTGAAAATAAGAATGCAAAGGAGGAAAGCACCTTTACTACAATATCAGACTTGGCCTCTGCAAGAGAATCTCTTAAATTCTGTGCTTGGGCTGGCCCCTATATAGATAGTATTGATCATATAAGTAAAAAGGGCCTCAAAATCAAGTAAACAAATTAACAAAATCTAAGACATGAGAAGCTTTGCTTGACCATGTTAATTAACAGAAGAAAGTACAAAAAGAAAAAGAAAAAAACAATTAGCAACAAAGGCACAACTGATTACTGGTCGGCATCAAAGGGCAATACCAACAAAATAATTAGACTAAAATGATAGATGCTTCATAGGAGGTAAGGGTAAACCTGTGATCCCCAGCCAAGAACTCCAATCTGCTTAATCCCCTTAAACGCATCAGGAAGCAGATGAAACAAATCTCGTCCTCCTCTCACAATGTACTGCAAAAGCACATGAACTAATTACATATTTTTTTCAGAAAAAAATAACTATAAACAATCCCAAATTAATGGAAGTACACCACTAAACAGACAAGCACGAGCCATTGTTTACTCACTGTGGATGTTTTCTGTTAACTCTAAACAATCACAATCAAAAACATAATAATCAAACCTTACACCCACCTTGCAAAAACAGAAGGAAATGCTACAAAAGTTACAAATTTTGAAGAACCCAATTTACTAAAACACCCAAAGACGAACTTACCCAATTCTCGAAGCTAAAACTTCACAAAACCATGTACTTCCAAATTATCATTTTGTCTGTCCTACAAGATACTGTGGATGTTTTCTTTTAACGCTAAACAAGCACAGTCTAAAACATAATAATCAAACCTTAAACCCACCTTAGTAGCTAACAAGATACTGCAAAAACATATAGAAATGCAACAAAAGTTTCAAAATTTTGAAGAACCCAGTTTACTAGAACACACAAAGACCATGTTAATCAAAAGAAAACCATTTTTTCTAAACTTTTAGGCATTTTTCATGAGCAACAAAAGCAGGAGCTTTAGGGTTGTGTCATTTAATTTACCTCATCGTGACCAGCGAGAGTGACCTTCTCCTTGTTAAACACCGAGGTCTCAAAATCCAGCGACGTCTCCTGAGTGACAGAGGACACGGACACCATCCTCGCCGCCACCGACGATCGGCCACCATTTCCGGCGGGGACACTGCATATCAGACGCTTCGAGACCGACGCCGGAGACTGCGCAAAGCCTAGTTTGACCACCGCAGGAGAAGACTTGGAGGGCTGCGACGCCGACGTCGGTGTCGGCGCGGAGAGAGACGGTGTGAAGGTAGTGGCGGCCATGGGAAGAGCTTGTTGTCTCTGAGAATCGGAGAGAGGTGTTCTTTTTGTGGTTTCGTTTTTTGCTCTTGCTTTAATGTAAGGGTGTAGGTGGGCGAGACGGTGTCGTTTTGTTTGGTTGTTGGGTCTTGTGTGTTTACTGTTTAGTCACGTGATGTTTTTTGGGTAAAAGATCCCTGAAATAAAATGAGATTCTATATGGTATTAGAATATGATATCTTGGGGGATATTTGTGTTAGATTAACGTTTTTGTTGTCGTTTTGAGCGTAAGTGCGTTGTTGCTCCTTCAAGTATTTGAATGGCCACCTGAGTAGAGCCTAGAGGCGGCTCAACATTCAAGTTGGGTTGGCATTATTTGGGGCAGACCGGACCGAAAATAATTCGGACCGAAAGGATTCGGTTCAGTCTTCGGTTCATAATTTTATGTTGCATTCGGTTCAGACAGATTATAATTATTTATTTCAAAATTATATATTTAAAAATTCGGTCTGGTACGGTCCAGTCCGATCCATGGACCCATTATGACCGGTCCGGTTCTGGACCGATGCCCATCCCTACATTCAAGTTAACTTGATCGCCAACAAATATTTGATTAGTTAAACAAGTAATATTGTATTAGTTTTAGGACTTGTTTGTTGATTCTATGATCAGGGACGACTCAACACTTCTGGGGCCTTAAGCAAAGTTTTCAAATGAGATCTTCAAAAATTACAACACTATTTTTTTTATATAAAGAAATCACCTTAGTTGGTGGGGGGTTTGGCATTGACTCCTACCCGTTTAACCGTTTTATTAAAAATACAGATAAAAGTACAAAAATGAGGGAAGGAATGAGTCATACCTCATCGATCAATGCAAACATTATTGAACAAAAACTACATGAATATGCAAAATAATGCAATACTTTCAAACATTTGAAGGGAATTATCCTATATGCACCGAAATTTATGTGTAACTTAGTATCTAGAGTTGTTATTCTTAAATTAGGATATTCTATTATTATGGAAAATTTATCTGCTAGACTTATGTTTAAAGGCATTTTTTTATGGATATTGTACTACTTCTGATAACTTCTTATTATTGGAAGTTATGAAATCAAACTCGTTAAATGCTAATTATGATTCTGTAAGTTATAATTATGTTACGTTGTCTAGTGTTTTGCATGATGATGTGAATGTTTGGCATAATAGATTAGGACAGGACAAGATAGGATGAATAGACTGGCTAAATTAAAGAGGGTTTATTGGGCTATCATACCAAAGTCAATTTACCTACTTGCGAAAGTTGTATACCCGAAAAAGCAATTAAGAAACCTTTTGAAAAAAGAACAAGAGCTATTAATCCATTGCAATTAATACATTCAGACATTTTTGCAATGGTTGTGAGCACAAGGCATGGTGCCTCATATTTCATTACACTAGTATAAAACCCCGTGCGATGCACAGGTAAGCAATATGTAATTATTATTACATAAAAATGAGTACAAAAATATTATAAATATATATATTTGATTTATTATAGTAAATATAATTAAGTAATAGATTAATCACATCTAAATATTTTATATTATTCATTTTTGCATTTTTTATAAGTTTTCGTGTATCGTTCAAAGATGTGATTGTATACATATGATGACTAACACATGAACTAAATTAAGAAAAAAACAAGGTTTTTGTTATCACCTCACTCACAGTAGCAAAACTATAATATCATTACTCTTTTTTTCACTATCTCTTGTGGAGAATCAAATAAATATAATGAATATAACTTTTGTTGTGTTTAACATGAGTTTGAAGTTGAGTAAGAAAGAGAAAAATAATGTAAGTTTGAAGTTGATTGTTATGTTATTATTGATTTTTATGCATGTGAATTATATTTGTTTATGATAATTATAACGTTAGCTATTTGTGACCAATGTGACTATATTTTTTTTATGGGTTATACTTTGCTTTCTCATTAAGGTGAATTTGTGGAATCTAATGGATTCGTACGTGACAAATCTTTATAGTTTAATATTTAGATAATATATAACAAAATAAGACAAAAATAAATAAAGAATGCAAGAAAAAAAAAGAGAAAAAAAATAAAGAACAAACATGAGTAGTATTATCATTGATGAACTAATGCAAATCTTGCATTGAAAACTCATAAAATAATTGAGTGAAAACTTATAACATATATAGCTTCACTTGTCCCACATCTGAAAAGTGAAGAAATGGTTGAGTGAAAACCCACTATATAAAGCATATTACCTATTATATTTTAGTTGAAATATAGTAATTTACTACAGTTTACTTAATGACATAGTAAATATTATTACTCAATATTATTAGTTAATAACAATTTTTTTTTTTTTTGTAAATCATGAAATGTGGAAAGTCATACTCGAGAATTGCTCTATTTCAAAAAGATGATGAGGTGTAATCAAATTGGCTTTTCTCACCCATGATTATATATTATAATATAAATTTGTGATTGCTTTGTTTGTAAATTGACAATGCATGTCAATTGTAGTTTTATCAATTTGTTTTGACAAATAATGATTGATCATTCATTGTACGATTTTTGAGAATATGTACATTGCATTAGTCCTTATTAGTTTATTTTTTATTGGTTTGATCATTGAGTGTCTTTGTTGGGACATTTTTCATGTTTATTCTTCTTCACTATCATGTTCTACCACTAAAAATTAGAGGTTATTGGTAAGTAGAGATGTTCACGGATTGTTAACCAACCGAACACTATGTTATGATGAACCAAACCGACTATGTCGATTTTATAAAACTGCAATCGAAAATCGGTCGCAAATGCTAAAGAACCGCAACTATTAGTTTGTCGGTCGGTTACAGTTTTAAATCAAACCGAACCAAATTAAATAAAAAAAATATACTTGGAACAGAAACTTCAAGTCCAATAGAATTTTTTTCACATGTACCAAAATCATGTATTCAAATGGGTTGAATTTTCAGAATCCCAGATTGAGCCCACAAAATTCACATTCAACATGTCACTTAAGTAAAGTATGCATATTTATATAAAAAAAATTACTCACACTCTTCTTCTTTTGGACGATGTGGGACTCCAATTCTCTACATCTTTTTATTTTATACACTAGTCAAATAACCTGTGCGATGCACGGGATACTAAATAATAATTGTTATTAAAAAGTAATTTCAAAATTAAGACATTAGGATTTTTTATGTATTTGATTATATTGCATTCTATATACAATTTTTATGTGTTTATTTTTGTGATGATTAGAATTATTTACTACCTTTAATTACTTGAAGAAATTGGTTTTTGGCACATTAATTTTATTAATGAGAGACCTTTAGTTGGTTAATGATAAGTTATATACACACTTAATTTTTTGGATAGATGAAAAATAGAAAGTCACTAATTTAGATAATTTTTAATACATAAATAACCATTTTAAAAATATTTTCAGCCATATAAACGTAAATTAAGTAACAATTAAATTATTTTTATTAATTAATTTAACATTATTATATTTTTACCATGAAGACATACACATATATTCCTTAAAAAAAAGACACACACATATATATAGACATGATTTGTTATTATATTTTGATTGCAATGTAACAGAGATCTTGATTAGTATTGTTGACATAAGAATTGAATTATTAAATTTAATCATAACTTGACATATAAAAAATATAACAGAAACCACTCCCATAAACTTTTTCTATCTTCCCGGCTTCCCCTACTATTCTCTTTATCTTCCATGTTACAATGCTATTAATTATTATATTTAATTAGGTCAATTAATTTCACGTTATAAAATTAAAACATACAATTTAAATTTAATGTTTTATTGCATTTATTATATTTATATTTATATCCTCTAAAAACAATATTTATATTAATATTATATTTAGTTCAATTGTAGTATTTAATTAACATTTGTCTACTATTTAAAAA
>JAYMTF010005167.1:0-11993 GCA_036897485.1 Pelargonium nanum | reverse complement strand
CCGGGTAGCTTGTCCAGGCCCGGTTCCACCACGGGAATCACGTCCTTCCCACCTCACGGGTTTTGGCGAGCCTGGGACCCCAGGTTCGCCTCTAAATCATTTTTTGGTTGTACCAACTCATTGATTGATTTCGGTCCAAGATCATTTGTGGTCAAACCCCGTTTCCTCTTGAAAATCGTTACCGCCTTCTGCCCGGTTTCTTCTCTCTCCCTCCCAGCACCGCCGACCCAGTCAGCCCAAGTAGCTTCAATATTGTAATGTAACTAAGCTTTACCAGACAAGGTCTAAATATCTTATGTATTGTTTGGATAAGCAAAACAGGCTGTTTACGAATATTTTTTCTCAGCCCACTAGTGGTGGGGCTGTTTAGTGTTTGCCTTCACGGGGTGGATAAGGATAACCTGCTCATGTGCAGCACGGTAATGATTGAGAAGGTGAATGGTGAGGTGAGCCGACTGAGTGTTGCGATTCATGGCATCAAAACCCATCTAAAAAGCTTTCTTTTGCTGTTTGGATAAAGTGGTCCATAAACTTGTACCAACAGGAGCTCCAACAAACAAGGATCCACTCATGAATAGCAGGGAAGTGATTTCTAATGGTGGTTTCATTATCAAAACTAACGACCAAAGCCTAACGTTCCTATTAGAGCAGAGTATCACAACCATGTTTCAGCAAAAGTGGCTCAACATGTCCTAGTTGGATGCATGAGGTCACAAAGAGCTATGAAGGGGACCTAGATGCCTAAGGGTTGGTGACTCATTTGTCAATACAACCAGAATAATTGTCTAGATATGAGTTGCCACATACCATAGATATGCTGATTTAAGAAGGCACCCGATTGTGCACATGTCGAGCTTACCGATAAAAGTCTTCTGTGTGGTCTCCAGCCCACTTGCACATGGACATATGCACGTATCGAGCTCACCAATAAAAGAAATGAGAGGCTCGCACGTGAGGGGAGTGTTGAAGTAGTGACTAAAAGTGTCCCACATTAAGATATTCACGAGTTTATTCTGGCAGACACTCTTCAAGAAGCTAGGGACCCAACTATGCCAATCAAAGACCTATCATCCCCAAACAGAAGGTTCAACAGAAAAGTTCATGAGAAGCATGACTCACCAAGCATTTGGGCTAAGTGGCTCCCTTTTGCATAATGGTGGTACAATACCAACCATCACAGTGCCCTCAAGATGACCCATTTTGAGGCATTGTATGGTTACAAACCACCTCAACTTGTTATTCCAAACAGACTCTACCAATGCTGCAGTTGAAGAATTCTTGAAGCACAAACAGTTGAAATCAGAGTTACTTAAAGAAAACTTGAGGAAAGCACAACAGAGTGAAGATGCAGGACAAAAGTAGGTTTAAGAGAACTTTTGAGTTAAGAGATTGGGTTTACCTTGGTTTGCAACCTTATAAGAAAACATCAGTGGTATTGAGAAAGCAGCTGAAATTGACAGCAAGGTACTATGGACCGTTTTAGGTAATTGAGAAGTTGGGAGATGTTGCTTACAAACTGAGGTTGTCTCATTCAAAGATTCACCCAGTCTTCCATGTCCCTCAACTAATGAAAAAGTTGAGACATGAGCACACTCTGATTACTTCTCTTCCTCTAGCTTCAGTAGATGGACACATCAAATTTGCTCCATTTGCAAAGGAGGGTGGTGAAGAGAAATAATGAAGTGGTAACCCGTCTTTGTGTTTTAGTGATGTTTACTGTCTTGGGTGTCGTTGGGAAACTCCCCGCCAATTTTATAAATTCTCAGACTGTAAGAAACCCGATTCACATGTTGTCCTCTTAGTGGATAAAGTATTTTTGAGCTTTTATACATCATCATCAGATATCAATATATATATATAAGGAAAAGAAAAATTACATTCTAAAACTGAACAAATTGAAAAATATCAAAACAGGTGGATTACTTGTTATGGTCCATCATCTCCCTCTCCAATCAAATTACAAATATCTGAACACTCCACCAAACTGCAATTCCAAAGGCAAACTCTAATAGTAAGTCCCCTAGACATAAAATATACTACTCTTCTGTCTCAAAATGATGTTTTATCATCTTTTTGAAAAAAAAAAAGGAGAAATTAGTTAGTATTGTTTATTTTTTCTTATATTCCTGTGGAAGTAACAAACTCAAATGATAATAACTCACTTAATACTGAGATATTGACAGTAATTCATGCATAATAAGCTCTCTAAAAAAGGAACAGAACCCTCATTTTAGTACAAAAATGCAAGATAAACAAGACACTCATGTTGAGACGAATAGAGTACAACTTACAAATTGAAAATGAGTTCATTAAGAAGAAAAACATGAAGAAGAGATAACTTGACAAATCAGATTAGTGCCTTTCAGAATTTACAAAATAACTTAAAGCAGATTACAAATAGAATGGAGTAAAATTCTTGGAAAAAAACTTAATTTGTAAAATAAGCAGAAATAAGAAAAAAATTCACAAAGGAGATTTAGAAAGAAAAACATAAGTGTGAAACTTTACAACATGACGAGGGTAATGGTGTGTGTTGGTGTTTGTCAACCTTGAAATTGATGAATCAGTTGTATTTTGAAATGGAAAAAAAAAATACAAGGAAATGCTATTATCTAAACTACAAAATCACAGCCACACCAACCAAAGAAAAGATGTAATTCAACAGAATAACTTACCAATATCGACGACTCCGAAACCCTTCTTTGAAAACTACTATAGGCCTGCAGTAAATTGCAAGTGCAGGGGTGAGAAGGATCTAAAATCAATACTTACATAACTAGATGATGAACATAACTAAAATGCAACCAAAATCAACTCACCAAATCAGACCAAGCAATAATAACCAACGGTTACTCAAATATATCTTCAAATAGCTTTGTTGTTAGATAGAGATTTTACCTTCTGATATTGAAAGGTCCTTCTCCAGGGGATCCTTCCCCGCCTCGAATGCAAGTAGTGACACACTTGATAGTGCAGGTCTCTGCTTTTCTTGATTTCGGCCTTTGAATTCTCGGCTTCTTGCAATCTTTTTCCAATGCACACTCGCCTGAAAGTGTCTGCGGTATGTTTTCCATAGTCTCACCTGACTCCTGCTCTGCTTCATTTTGTGCTTGGGATCGGGATTGTGCTACATATACTGGTACCTGATCCATTTCAATTGATCCTGCTGCTCCCGAAACTATCGCTGCCGCGAGCAACCCAGCAGCCACCATCCCCAAGCTACTGGTACTTCTGTTGCAGACAGTTGGCAGTGCTTGCCGCCATTGTTCCAGTGTCTTTGCAACTTGATTTCCATCGTTGTTGTGAATACTAGTACTAACATTGTCGTCATTGTTGTTATTGTTGTTGCAAACAGTAGATCTTGGAACGATCAATTGGAAGCGAGTGCAAGCACCAGCAATGCGAAGCTGGTTACTCTTAGGGTTTGGGAGCGAAATGATCCCAAGGAATTCTGAAGACATTATGAATCGAGTGGATGATGCCGATGGCAATGGTGATGCGATTGATCTCCAATTTTGGGTGTTATAGTGGTAATTATAGCAATTGCTCATGGTGCTGCAGATATTACTAGAACTAGCACTACAGCTAGTACTTACAGTCGCAATCATGGGATCCCTCAGCTCAAATCCTCAATTGCAAGCAACTTTCGTTTAAACAAGATCGCCTGCATTGCAGAGTAGAATTGTACAAACTCATGAATTGCTTCTTAAAACTAAGTAAGTAGATGGAAAATGAAATCAGTGCACATGAAGATGTAGAAACCAAGAAAAAGAATTAGAGCATGAAAATTTAGCAACATGTGAAACATTAAGCATACAAATGTATCAAATTGAAACCATTCAAAGACAAATGTGCGTGTGTGTGTATATATTATAGTATGAATAACAAATCAAAAACAGATTCGGAGGCTAAGAGAAGCTACCGGTGGAATCGACGGTGGCGGCCCGATAGCTGCGGCGGTGAAGTGGTCGGCAGAGAAGTGGAAAAGCATGAGCGAGGTGGTTGGAATGTAGGAGATAGGAAAGAGAGTAGTGAGCAATTTGGGGCTGTCTGTAACTTGAGGAAGATGATGCTGAGTTGGCAAGGCAAGCTAACTGTGAATATATGATTGGTTGGGCTTGGACTAGATCGACACTGGGCTTGTAACTTGGGCCTTTAAAATTGTGTGTTGTTTCTTTCTTTTGCAGTGGAGCAGTTTGTAAATTGGTTATTGGTTGATGTACAGTACAAAAGGGGCAGATGATTCTACCAACAAAAAAAGGCATATGCTTCTGTTTCGCATTTTTTAGATGGATTCTTTACAAAACAAAAAAATTGCAATTCACGTGAAAATAAAGGAGTACTATCAGTTATGGCCGACACTGTGGAGTCACTCAACAATCACACTTTTATGCAATAGTTGAATTAAATCATTTGTCATTATGATAAACAATTAGTCTTTGGAAAATTATACAAGCTCGTACTCAAAATTATCTATTTATAATCTAAGAAGTAGCATTTTTTTGTTAAATAATGCAATCGATTTAAGTTCATGTATCCACGGATAGGCTAACCGATCTTCTCCTGTTTTAGTCTTTACATTAGAACGAGTGTTAAAGAATACAAATGTGTGATAAAGCATCACAAAGAAAAAGAACTAAAGAAGATAGAAACAAAAACATAACAAAATCGCAAAACCATCACTTACCCGACACCAACCACCACTTCATCATCTGTGTATATACTCAACTTCACACAGAAATTAAACAACTAGGGTACATGACAAAAGTTTAGTCCTGTCATACGTTTTTCGATTTTTTTTTAATAGACCAAAAATGAAGATGTTTTGGGTCGTCTAAAAAACATGCATGAAACGTTACGTTTTCGCTATGACAAGTGAATGATGACATGATGAAATGGTGTGAGTGCTTATGTGGATGTCATATCTTGTTATAACATGTAACATGAATGTAATTCTAAAATATTGTCAATTTAGAGTGAAAAACAACAATATCAAAAACGGAAGTGAGTGCTAACTATAAAATGCAAATAAGTTCAAAGAGTGAAACTATTTAACCTTAAATTCAACTTGACATTAAAAATTGTCCTCATTTTCAACCTACGAATCCAAATCGCCAACTCGGCGTTGGACTTCATCTTTAATTATGATCTCTACTATGTCGAACCCATCCCATCCCATTCCATCCTATCCCATCCCATCTTGGACCTCACACTCTACTTCAAACTTCCCTACCACATTTTACAAAATGTGTGTGTTATTATATCGTTTTATTTGCATTTTCTTTTTGTCTTATATGATCAACATTTCCTATATAATTGTATTGTATCTTTACATTATAATAACTATTTACCGACTTGTGCAAATAGAAAAAAAATTGTTTGGCTAGTAATTAGTAAGTATTCAACTTGAACGTAGAATTGTGAAGTACGGTATATTTATATACAATCTAATAACAAATTATCGAAAACAAAACAAAACACGATAATACATCAATTTTCATAATTTAGCCAACTATTAAGTGCTTGACGTTTGACGCAACTATTACGCAATTAACAAGCAAGTTGTAAATTTTAACTAACTTTTTTTAAAATTTTAACTAACTTAATGGATCATGAACTCATTTTAAATTAGAAAGTAACCTTTAAATGCATTTGAAAGTTCACAATAAATGATCAAGAGAAGAAGACTTAAAGATCGTCTAGAGATCCCATAAAAAAAAAGATCGTCTAGAGATCAAATTACGTGTACAACTTTGAGTTTTACATTAGATTTTAAACCAAATTTTAGGTACAAACATATTGAGAACTTCCAATAGCACTAAAAAAAATGCTTAAAAATGTGCTTAATGAATTATTAAGTGAAGTTTCGTGAACACATGCCCACTAGTTGGCCCAAGCATCATAATTCATCACATTGCCCATTATTACGTCCACGTACATTTTTTTGCTAATTTGTCCATATTCAATCCCCAACAACTCTAGAGATCTATAATTATCCACAAAATAAAATATCATTATACAATTACCATCCTATCCTCCCCTTCACCATCATAATCTCACAAAAACTTCGGTTATTATGTAATTACATCACCCCAACATTTGTCCACCGGCTATTTATACAGTGTAGAGACACGCAATAAAGCTTAATTATTTACAAGTAGACAACAAATCCAACTCAACCTTCCAAAGTCCAAACTCGAGATTTTATCTTATCGCCGGAATGTCGCCGGCGGGAGGAGTACAGGCGCCGCTACTGCCGGAGCACAAGGCGGCAGCAAAGCCTAGAGCATCGGTCTCCGGTGCGGTGTTCAACGTCTCAACGAGCATAATTGGAGCCGGAATTATGTCGATTCCGGCCACCATGAAGGTTCTCGGTGTGATTCCGGCGTTAGGGTTGATCGTGATCATCGCATTGCTCGCCGACGTGTCGGTGGAGTTTCTGATGAGGTATACGGGTTCCGGTGAGACCACCACTTATGCGGGTGTCATGAAGGAGTCGTTTGGGACCGTCGGATCCGTGACGGTGCAAATCTTTATCATGATCACAAATCTGGGATGTTTGATCGTTTATCTCATCATTATCGGTAAGCTGGTTAATTATTAGTTTTTTATTTTATTTTTAAACAAACAATTATTAGCTTTTAACAACTCGTGTTTAACGTGATACAATTATTTCGAGTTGGGCTAGCGTGTCAGATTTTAAGATACGAATCTTTTGATTTAATGAGTGCAATAGTGTGCAAAGTAGTGGCTTAGAAAAACCCCCAAGAAACCCAGAAATT
Source organism: Pelargonium nanum (assembly GCA_036897485.1). Taxonomy (NCBI): domain Eukaryota; kingdom Viridiplantae; phylum Streptophyta; class Magnoliopsida; order Geraniales; family Geraniaceae; genus Pelargonium; species Pelargonium nanum. The sequence continues at coordinate 5,211 of JAYMTF010005167.1, read as the reverse complement.
TTCGGATAAACTTGCAAAAACTAGAGAAACATGTACATGTAATAAGCTAGAATCTTAGATAGTGAAACAAGTTGTACTTGTATGCTCATAATCAATTATGTGACTTACTCTAGAATGAAGATTAGTTTAGGTGTCTTAAAATGGCTTAAGATGTCATTCGTGTGCATGCGAGCCCGCTCAGGAACCCATAGTTTAGACCGAAAAATGTTATATTTGATCTGTCCAAAATGAGTATCTTATTTCTCATGATTTTTTTGTCTAAAAATAGTGTTCTATTTTATTATGTATGAATTGTCTATAGTTTCATTATAATAAGATATTATTCTTGTTATAATCCATGATCATGATGATACAAAAAGTAAAATATATCACAACAATTTTCTTAATTTTTTTCAAAATAGAATAAATGACACTCATATTAGGACGGAGAGGTAACAAACTCATGCAATACTAGTTAACTTGTTATAATAATATCAATATAAGAATCAATGTGTGGCCGTGAAAGTCTCGTAAGGAACAGCAGAACTTATGTTGTTAATTGGGTACCCTTTTCTTTCAGGGGATGTTCTCTCGGGCAATCAGGCTGGAGAATCTGGACATTTGGGTGTTCTGCAAGAATGGTTCGGATTCCACTGGTGGAACTCGCGAGCTTTCGCGCTCCTCTTCGTTGTCGTCTTCGTTATGCTTCCACTAGTCTTGTTTCGTCGCGTAGGTTAGTACATAAATTTTCAAATAATCATGAAGCTTGCTTAGTTCTTGTTGTGACAGTTGCTTTTGTTCACAGAATCATTAAGGTTCAGTTCAGCCATATCGGTTCTTCTTGCACTTGTGTTCGTCGCAATCAGCTTAGTGTTGGCCATTTCTGCATTATTGGAAGGAAAATCTAAGACCCCAAGATTGCTACCTCATTTGGATAACCAAACCTCCTTCTTTGACCTCTTCACGGCCGTGCCAGTCATCGTCACGGCCTTCACATTCCATTTCAATGGTAAGAACAGAAAAAAGAAACAAGCAATTATGTTGAGAAACATTATTCAACTTTCTAACAAATCAATACCTCTTATTGCAGTTCATCCAATAGGTTTTGAGCTCGGTAGACCCAACGACATGGTCTCAGCTGTCCGGATCTCACTAGTTCTCTGTGGCGCCATCTACTTCGCTGTAGGCTTCTTCGGCTACCTTCTCTTCGGGGACTCAATCATGGCGGACATTTTAGTCAATTTCGATCAGAACTCGGATTCAGCAATGGGTCTGTTGCTCAACGACGTGGTGAGGTTGAGCTACGCTCTGCACGTAATGCTGGTGTTTCCGCTATTGAACTTCTCTCTGAGAGCTAACATAGACGAGCTCCTTTTCCCGAACAAGCCTCCTCTGGCGAAAGACAGCACGAGATTCGTTTCCATCAGCTTGATTCTGCTATCTCTCATTTACTTGGGAGCAATAGCCATTCCGGACATTTGGTACTTCTTTCAGTACGTGGGATCAACCACTGCAGTCGGCCTTGCCTTCATCTTCCCCGGTGCCATCGTGATTAGGGATGTACATAGAATATCTACGACGAAGGATAAGATCATGGCAACAGTAATGATAGTCCTAGCATTGGTAACAAGCGTAATTGCCATATCTAGCAACATATATAGTTCTATTGTAAGGAAATGAGTGTATATTTTGGTTGGGTAGTGCATTTCTCCACATTCTGTCTGTATCTTTGTAATCAAATACAAGATTCTTCAGTTTTCTGTGTACACAAACAAGAGGACAACCTCAAAGAAAACACTTACAAGAAAGGACATGCAGACACTGCATACTATGTTGGAAACTTGTTACTATGTTTTCACATATAAGCACAATAGAAATAGAGCAAAGGAGTAGTCCACACCTGGATTAACTTTTACCCTGAAGCTTTCTTTTCCTTAGAAAAAGTTTCCGAAAGTGAACTTTGTGATCGACCTACAGACAGAGATGCAGAGCAAGCTATACTATGTAGTACTAAATGAAAGGATCTGAAATCTTAGTATCAGAATAGTTTAGGAGTTTTGTACCTCTGCAATCAAAGCATATGGGATAGACGATTGATGCTGAAGAGGAGATGAATCTGTTCTAAACTTTAACCTTGATGGACTGTCCATCTTCGACTCCATGAAAGAGGCTTGTAGGATAAAGACAATTGTGAACTCGTTAGATTTAGATGACATAATTGAAAACATGACAATCGCCAAATGGGAATATTTAGAGCAGTCTAGAAAATAACAATTCCAAGGTCAAAGATAAAAATATATGTTTTCTGTTTAGTTACAAATTATTGAATTAAAAGAAATGTTGAAGCACCATCATACATTGCAGAAACATCTATTTTGAACTCTCTTGTCACATTGAACAAAAAATTACAGTACAGGGCAGTTCCCTCTGGTGAGTGTGTCACTTGGTCTTATTCTTTTGATTTCAACCTATGAACTCCCTAAACACCTAACCTTGAGCAAAGACCTAAGAAGACAATGCCCACATCCCTAACCAAACATTGTTAACACTACACGCAACAAGCAGGCATGACTTTCAACCTGACTGGTCTTTCAAGCTTACAATTTAAACAGTTGTGAGTTGTCACTTATGTCTCAACGTTGACACCAAATTTCAAATCTTGGAATCTCTTCAGCAAGCTTGACTTGTATTTTAGAACTTCTTCATCCTCAAATGAATTTGGGGTAGAGCTAATAATTGAGATTGCATTTGCACGATGTAAGGCTCCACAAGCTTCATCTGCAATAAGAGATGAGTAGATAAGAATCACTTGGTCATACAGTTTCTATCCAATAAGTAAAACACTGGAGAAAACCGAGACATATAAAAGGGGTTCCAGAAGGAAAATGGTAAATTAGGTTATGGAATAGATCCTAATCTAGTGAGTCTGAAGGAGGGGGAAGTAGTGCCTCAAGCATCTAAGCACTTGTTGTAAGTCCCTAGTCCTCTCTTCTGCCTCGGAAAAGACTATTTCCTGGTTCAGAAGACTGGAGACCAAAGAGGTTCAGTGTCAGCGGTGTGGTTGGCCATTATCAATATTTTTTACATAGTTACATACAGATTTAAAAGAGCATAATTATACTCTGCAAGTTGATGTTAAGTTAGAAATGAAACCTCACAACAATTCCCAGAATTAGCATCAGTGGGTATAAGAAAATAATGCAAGTATAACCTGAGTGTGAGAGGGCAGCAAGAGCCCTCAAAGCTTCCTTCCTTGTAAGGTCATCTTTAGCATCCCCCAACATTTTTAACAGCTCTTGAGCTCCACCAATCTCCACTATCTTCATCCTTCTTTCATCTATGAATTAAAAGCAATGCAAAACTTAAATATTAGGTTTACGCAACAAATAACTGATCTCATTTGCCAGCATTCCATGGTTTAAGATTGTAATTTTTAACGGAATGTGGTTGAAGAAATAGGACATGTTTAACGCTAACTCTAGGGTGTGAACAGCAAAATTGCACAATCTCATCTTCCTCTATTATTAGTCATTAAAGTTGACTATTACTCATTTTATACTCATCACAAATGCATCTGATGGTTAACTTCAAATGGGAAATGTGATCAGCCAACATATGATGGTAGTGGTGGCATAAATGCGGTTGAATGCATTATGCTTTCAATTATAACTGGTTATTAGGTAAACTGAGTAAAGTTCCATTACTCGTGAAGAAACATGGCTACTAAATTTACCATCTCTCGCAAATTGAATCAACCTAGATGCTCCCATTCTCTTAAGCAAAGGATCCTTGGCATGCAGAAGCGACACAGACTGGTGAACCAAATTATCTCCTGAAAAGATTCAATATCATAAGAACTTGGTCAGATAAGAACAGCATTGTAACAACATAAGCCAATCAAAATTTACTTATAAGAGCAACTTACATACCGATGTGTGGAAAAATGTTATAGCCAACAGCTGATGCAGTTCCAACAAATAACAGTTTCAATAGCCATCCTGTTTTTCTATCAGCTTCGTCTTCAATGGAGTACTCCTCTAGTAGAAGTCAAGTAAGTTTCAGATCAAATGTTTTTCAAACAGTGATGAACATAGAGCGGCATATCTTTGAAATAAGAATTACGGTGTGTATATATAAAAAAACAGGAGCATGAAACGGTACAGCAGTAATATTTCTATCTCTTAATGTCATGAAATACTCCAAATTACTGCCTAGGTGGGTTAATGCATGAACACAATTAAGGTATATCAAACAACTGTACATATCAAACTTCAGACAAAGCTGCTAAAGCTATAATGCACACAAACAACAATGCATTTCCCAAGCAGTTTCAATACACATGAAGAAAAAAAAAGGTCTATTTCCAATTGAATAGCTCAACTCTGCTAAAAAGCTAAATGAATTAGAGTTAACCCAAGAAAAACATAACCCATTATTAAAGTTTGCATTTGACTGCGTCATATTATCAAACACGTAGAGTGCAACTGATAGAGAAGGAAAAAATCAGGAACCTTTTGCATTTTGAGAAGAGAAATTGCGCGATGGCACATTCCCAGGCTTCCTGCGACCGCGACTCAGATACTGCAACACATCAAATCAAGTTCCCCAACATAATTCAGTTTCACAAAGAACAAATTCAAAATTAGAGACACCATTGATCGTTAGAGAATAGAAGACCATGAATCAACTTCAATTTAAGAAGACCAAATCGAAAGAAAGTAAGGAGTGAGAAATGTACGGTAGTGAGCTGAGCTGCCAGGTTACGCATGATACTGACGATTGAACAAAACAAAGGTCTGTGAATTCGATCCAATTTTTGATTTGGAGTGTTGAATTGAATCAGACAGACAATAACAGGTGACCTAAAGAAGATGACGATTCAAGCTAATTGGGCTTTGATTTACCTCAGATTGCCTTTTTGGGCCTTACCACTGACTTATATATATATGGGCCTTATTTCTGAAATTTGCTATCCCAATTGTACATTGAATTAACTATATACATATAAATATACACATGAGTTAAATAGAAGGGAAATGTTTGTTTCATATGTCATTAGTGCATGTATCATATATGTGCAACACGCGTCAATAATAATTAGCCCAATTAAAATTTGTATGTCACATATATTAAATGTAAAAAAACGCACCAATAATAACTTGTAACCACACCTGATTCGACTCTGAAAATCTGGATCGAATCTTGCGCTGAGGTGATGTCGTGTCTGTCTCG
>JAYMTF010005166.1:0-11995 GCA_036897485.1 Pelargonium nanum | reverse complement strand
TCAAACAGCACAGAAACACAGGTACAAGATCGAACAGAGATTTGAAGTACTTAACTAATTAGAGAGTATCGATCTTTTACATATCTGACATTCTGACAATCTTACATCTATCTGCATCTCCAAAATTTGACAACCAATCTTAGCAAATAAAAACAAAAACAAAAAAAATAATAATAATAATAAAATAAAATAATAAATAAATAAAAACAAAAACAATAATAATAAACACATTTAAATTTAACTTGACAATTCGGATTTTGAATTAAAGTTTTTGTGATCGAAGATGATAAATTGAAATACCACCTAATGAGAGTGTGACTGAGTATTTTAAATTATATTTTGAGTTTTACGTGTAAATTATAAAAGTCGAATTAGATTTTGAGTGCATGTAGTTTAAGTTCAAACTGTGAGCTTTAATTTGGAGTAGATAGATAACTTAATTCACACAAACTGCGAGGATCCAAAATCCAAATTATATTACTCATCTAGCCCATGAAATGAGAAAATATGTACATGACCTAACCACAATAAGTGGTTAACTCCTACTACTTTCCGAGCCCTCTTGCTTGAACGATAACTGGCAAGCCGCCTCTGACAGAGGAGGGGAGCCCTGGGACGAATTTGGGCGGGCAGGGAGACCCAGAAAGCAGGATATCGAAGTTTTTCACTATAGCGGCCGTCACACATTTCATTTGAACAATCGCCATTTCCTTCCCTAAACATACTCTAGGTCCGGCTTGAAACACCGGGTACTTGTAGAGGCTCTCTGGGACATAAATTTCGTCCCGAAGCCACCTCTGAGGCTTGAACTCGAGACAGTCAGGTCCCCAGATCCGCTCCATACGACCCATTGCGTATGGATGGTACGTGACCCTAGTGCCTTTCTCCACGAATGTTCCATCAGGCAAAACGTCGTCGTCTTGACAAAACTTGGAATCGAACTGCACCGGAGGGAACAGTCTCAAGCACTCGTAAACTGTCGCATGCATGTAGTGCATGTCTCGAAGGTTTTGGAAGCTGACGAGTTCCTGACCCGGCTCCATGACTCGATCCAACTCGCTCCTGATCTCAGACACCACCTCCGGGTTCTGCGCCAGGAGCCAGAACAGGCTGGTGAGGCCGGACGCGACAGTGTCGCGTCCGGCTAATAGAAAACTGACGACAATGTCCCGGAGATAGTCGTCGTCAGTGACCGAACACATGAATCTAGATAACAAGTCCTCGCCGGCGGCGAAGCCCATTTTGCGGCGGCTGGCTATCATTTCCTCCGCGAGATTCGTCACCATTTTGATCGCCGCCTTGAGCTGCTTCTCCGATCCGACGTTGAACAGCCGCTTCAGCTTCCACACCACCGGCGACGGAGACAGCGCCCGCTCCGCCGACACCTTGGACGCCAAGTCAAACGCCTCCGCGAACTCCGACGCCGGCAGCGACGGCGCCAGACACCCCGGGTCCACCCCGAACGAGAATCTACATATATTATCAAACGAAGTCCGCCGGAAAACGTCCTGCAGATCGACGGCGGCGCCTCCGACCAGCTCCGTCAAAAGCGGCACGAGTCGATCGCGAATCTCGGAGCTGATAATCTCATACGCATAAGACCGTATCGAGACGCTCCCGAGCTCGAGACTCGCCATCTTCCGCTGAAACCGCCACGACTCGCCGTCGACGACGAAAATGCCGCGCCCGAGAAGATCGCCGAGAATCACGGAAAACGGTTTTCCTTTCGGATAGTTGTCGAAACGTGTCTTGAGCATGTACTCCACGTTGTCGGGATTGGCGGGGATGACGTTACCGAGCACGTGCACGTGGACCGTCCCCGTCGGCGAGTTTCGGAGCAGTTGCGTGTGCCAGTCGCAGAGGTTGTCGAAGTCTCTGGACCAGCCGGAGCTGAGGAAGCTCCGGCAGACCTCGCAGTTGCACCATGGTTTCCGGCGAAGAACAAACACCAAAAAAGAAAAGAAACAGAACAAGGCGGTGAATGAGAAAAACAAGACACAGAAACCATTGCAGAGCGTGAAAGAAGAAACCTCCATTTTTGCTGTGTTGGAGGAGACGAAGAGGATATATATAGAGAGATAGTGTATATGTATTGGACCTATTGTTGGTGTTTTGATAGAGTAACAGTAACAGCAGTCACGGTCAGTGTGTTGGTGATGTGTTTGTTGTGTGTTTGGGTTATTTATTTTTATTTTTTATTTATTTAATTAATTAAATTTGGGGGTAGCTTTATAGGTGTTGGGGTGATATTGTGCATGAATAACGCGTGCGCAAAATAACAAAACGTTTCTTCACATGGCGCAGACGTCATGCATGCCACTCTTTCCCAGCTTTTTTAAGCACGTGCTTTTTTTGTATTATTTTATTGTTATTTCAGCCGTTGATGGCAACTGCACTGACAATTTGTTTTGTTTCCCATTTTGACCTTTTACACTCAAAACAATTTATACAATTGGAGTCGGATTGGGACATGTGTGGTTAAAATTGATAATTTGAATTTGAATAGTAGATATATGGAATTGAATTCGATTTAAAATCGATTCGATTCTATTAGACTAATTTTACAATAAAATTGTTTTATGACGAAACAGTTTGGATTGAACAATTATGTACATTTAGATTAATTTTTAGTAATACCGTCTGAGTTGTCATCTCTACTGCATGCGATATGTTTTATTTGAATAGTGGATTGAACAATTATGTACATTTAGATCAATTTTATCTATTTTTTTTGTAGAATGCGGCATTTTATTATATTTTGAATCTCTCATTTTGACTCTACGGTCAATGCAAAGTTTTTTTGCCTAATAAAAGAGAACGATTGAACAATTTTAAATGGATAGATCGTTTCCATAAGACATTTTCTAGCTATTTTGATGTAATTCTAGATTATGTATGGGTAATTTGTGATAATTTTAGAACAAAATAAACACTAAAATGAGTAAATTAGATAGTGATCAAATCGATAACAAATGGAACAAATAGATCACTAATATAATAATTTGTAAAATAAATAACATAAATTGAAGATTATTTCAACTCAAATTTGATATTAATATACTATTTTGATACATTCACCGAGTACAAGAAATCACTGTTTTTACTAATATTTATACACAAATCTGATAGTATCTCACTTGAGTGAATATAGTCTATTCTATTATAAATAGCATATATTGATACGTGCATTTTATCTTAATCATATATCAAAAGATGGTACAAATAATGTAAAAGAGCATGGTACTTCACAGGTACATTTTAGGGAAAAAATATATATCTAAATATATGGGGATGTAATTGTGTAGTAACATATTTTTTTCTTAATAAGTTCCAATAGACTGAATTTAGATATAAATCAAATTTGAGACTAATTTGTCATAAAATGGTTGTAAAATGGCTAAAAATCACATTATGAATCAATTGTTTTTCTTCATACAAGCACCACTATTTCTAATAATAATAAGAATATATATAGTCAAATTATGATTAATCTGTCTTGAGTGAATAGAATCTCTTATATTTTATAAACATAAGTACATGCATGTTGTCTAAAACAGGTAAATTTTAGATAAAGATATTTTTACCTAACTAATTATTTTTTTGGGATCTTAATAGTGACCATTGAACATATCTTGATAATACTAATTTGGTGGAGATAAACTTTCCATAAACAACTTATAAGCACATATAGCTAAGTGCATGCATGAGTATTTATGTCATTTCTAAATGTTTAATTAACTAGAGACATTTGGTTCATGAACATTATTTGTATGACTACCAACTATTTTTATTTATTTAATTCATTAATTAAATAATCATGTCGGATCTCATGTTAGGATTCAGAATTCAAAATGAGTATGGTCTTACAATTCTAATTGTACTAGTTTTTTAGAAACTTTTGACTGTATTCTCTTTTCTATATATATTAAGCGGTCAAGAAATTCGGGATCCCATGCAATAGTTAGGGAGTCGAGTTTCTATCTTGATCGTCGTGTTTTGAATGTTGTTCATGTACCACAGTGGGTTGTAAACTTATGTATTGCTGATTTATAATAAAAGTATATGGTTTTCTTTTAAAAAAATACACTTTACAAATGTCAGCTACTTTATGATTGTGTGTAGTTTGGTGCATTAAACAACTGAAAATGAGTGGTTATGGGGAATGGTGGAAGTAACTTTAATTTCGGGAAAGAAAACGTTTATGACTTCTCCAACTTATTAAAGATTGACACTATCTTCAATACATTGTAACGCATTTCAAGTTTTCGACTCCATTTGTAATGCATGCCACAACTTCATGCGACAATCGAGGTTTATAAAAACAAAACCTTATTTATAATGTTTGTTTTTTCCCTCCTATCCCAACCATAGACTTTTAAAGCAGGTGTGTAATTAATACGTGAGTCACTTTTAAATTATATCATGTATAAGCTAATTGTCATTGTAAAAGTAATCACAAGAACGATAAAACTCTTTTACCAGCAAATAAGTCATATGTGCCGGAAATGATCACAGCGTGACATACATGGTATAAGTAAGAAATGATCTTAAGAGAAGCTCTCATTGTCACTATGGAACACTTTTAAATTGTACCATAATAAGACTAATTTATCATACGATTTAAGGACGAAAAAACTCTCCTTGTGTCATGGGCTTGAACTTGAAATATCAAGTTGAAATATATGGAACAATTGTCTACAACTCTCTGCTATGAGCTCATATTTGAAATATCATATTAAATAGAACATTTTTTTACCAGTTGATTCACATGTTTAATAGTGTTACAAAGTTTGTTATGGAATTCATTAGGGGAACTCTCTCATTTTCTCTCTAGACTTTCGTCTCTTATTATCTTATTCAACTGTCATAGCTAGACAATATAAAAGAAAATCGCATATGCAGCCATTTGTGAAGCAACATGTCATAATCTGAAAGAGGAAAAATCTTTCAATTCTGACCGAAACATATTCGGTCGATGTTTCGTGCAACAACACAAACTTCTGCATACCTATTATAAACTAATTTGAACTGACATCATTACATAAAAGATGGTTATAGAAGACTGCTTAATTAAGACTCTCGACTGTGAAAATAAATTGAGTGACCGTATGAAAGATAGAATAAGCTTGACTGTCAATTAAAATAAATAACATATTACCAACTTTTAAGAGACGACTTAAGCCGTAGTTCTTATTCTACGAGAAAAAACAATGAAAATTCATTTTTGTAGGAAATATTATAACAAAATGTAGTTGCACAACTTGTACAATCTCTTATCTATATACTATATTGTATTAAAATTTTACACTTTAGAGTTCATTGAGAGTGATCAAATTGAAAACCATTTAGGTGATATGAGTGATGAAATGGAAAGCACAATATGGATAATGTCGGCGAGATACGAGAGTCGGCTTGTCGGGCGCATGACAAAACACACTACAACAGTTGTGAGTTTCGCATATTCATATGAAACACAAATACATATGTCCATTTCTCGGCGCAGCCGCAAATGGAATTTCTATATATTTGTTCATGTTATCCTTATCGGATTTTGAAAATCCTTGTCGGCCAAATTAAAATAAATAATATATTATTGGTATTTTTTAAGAATAAAATGGTAACAACATACGAGTAAAATTCAAGTTGGTGTGTGAGTAAACTAAATCAGATTAATTATATATAAAAATTCTTAACGTAACAATTTATAGTTTTTTCTACGAGTTCCATTAACTCAAATTTACCTTAAAAATAACATATTTTAGCAAACATATTTTTTCATTTACGTTGTTGTTTCATTTTAGTTGCCGTCTCCTTAAAGGAGAAAGTAGTGTTGCCAAACAAGCTATGTATATGAATACATTCACTTTACCTACAATTTTGAGTTCACATTTAGTTGTGAACGCTCTTACCAAATGATATCAAATCGACAATAATTCAATCGACAAACTATATCAAACTCGATTCAATTTTAATAAAATGAAAGAATGCCACACAATTCACTAGTGTAGACACGATAAATAAGTCGATAAAGAGTCTCTATCCTTGTCTTCTTATTTAAATGTGAACGCTCTTACCAACTTGTCACTCCGACAATAATTTAATTAACAGACTGGATCGGTCTTGAATCAAAATTTGAGATCGTGGGTAGTATCACGCAATTGAAGAGACACTTTGTTAGTTACAAAGGAGTCTCTATCTTCGTCTTTGTCTTGACAACCCAATAGAAGCATCTTATATTCTCACCTAGGATTCAAAATCATAGACATCTAGGTTCACTTGTGGCTCCTACTACAAGTGGAGACTCGTCCTCTTACATTAATTTCCTCGTCCTTTTCCATTTGACAAGAACACCCATTTTGGGGCCCATTTCTTTTCATAGGTTTGTCCTTTGAGCTCTCTAGCTAGCCATGACTCAGCTAAGGATAACAATTTGGCCCGAATAGGACGAAAACGTGACGGCTCTGATAAGTATCGTTTCGAACTGAGTGGAGAGACATTACATCGCGAGTTGAATTGACACATTGTTTTTATCTTTGTCTCCACTAGGTTGTGAGTGTATGTTTACTGCGAGCAGGTTAATTAATTTTCTAATGTTATATTTTATTTTAAATTATATTTTTGTAGTTTTAAGTCTTCTAGTACTTGTTTCTATTATCAACCACACACTACCCCATCCTGGACTCCTAGATCGTAAAGTCGATCAATTTGTCTATGCGTCGAACTTAATAGCAGCTTACAACCACTTCTCACATTCTAATTGAATGAGCGCCAACAAGCAATAATTCGTTCAATCATGTAGAGTGGGGCGGGTACAAGTGCTATAAAACCCGTCCATATCCGTGATGTTATCATTCTTAAGCTTAACTAGGCTCAAAGTTGACCTATAAAATTTCGGGTTTGAGTTGAAAAGGGATCTAACCAAACCTGTAAGAAGTGCTTGTTGTGGTTTTTGGTGCGAATTTGTCGAACCCGTAACATGCAAAATGCGAATAAAATTTCAGGTACCCGCTAGTTCGGATCCAATACAGAGCTCTAGATAGGCCCACCCTTAGTTGCCATCAATTTAGTGACAACACGAACCAACCACTGATTTTACACTGAAAATTGCACAAGTTGATTGAAACTGCATATGCAGCAACCATAGTACCATTTTCATGTTTATGTCCTTTTCGACCACGACGTTGATGATGTTTCTAGTAATCGTAACATTGTCACGTAAGGTTGTTTTGTTTTGTTGCCGACTATTCTTAAATTTGTTGCCAAGTTTTGTAGATACTTTTATTTAAAAACGTGATACACATTTTTAATAAGCAACATGCAACAATGTGTACAACAACAATTATAGTATATAGTTTCTGTGCTGAAACTATTCAAATATGAACAAACAAATTAGAAACCTCTTTGCTCCAATAGAGACAAGTGATGCATTTGGCTCAACGTTGGACATTAATTTTATTATCTAACCAGTTAGATACGAGAAATAAATAGAGTTGATTTTATTTTTCGAGAACGATTTTTTTCATGTGAGATCGTGTATGTACTAGTAAGCTAAAAGTTTGTACTATACGAGTATAAAATTTGCACCGTTAGATGGTTAAAAACTGATACTGAAAACAAGATGAATATACAAATAACTTCTCACTTATACATGGATTCGATGAAATCAAATACATTAAATCGTGTTGTATTTGTGTCAAATCGTGTTGTAGTCCATATTGTCAGTAGTAGAGGTGATAAAAGTTTGGGTCGGGTTGGTCGAATTTCGAGTTTTGTGCATAAAATATATTGCTTTTGCGGGTATATCGATCCGACCCAAACATAACCTGACTCGAAAATAATTTAACCCAAAAATAAATTTAATTACCTTACCGACCCAATTTTTTTTTTGCAGATTGATAAATTCATATCCAAACCCGTCAAAAACGGGATGGGTTTCAAATACCCGACAGGTCGGGTCCATTTTGCCAGCTCTATAGATAAGTTCCACTCACTGTTCTACTGAGTATTGAATTCCAAAAGATTACACAATTATTTTGAAAAAGATTGAGCAACTGTTTTATGTCTTCTGGTGGGCCAAAAATACAAATAAAAATAAAAATCAAGGACTCTTCTTTGTCGATGAAAATGATATTATTAATGACTGAGTGTGAATATATATGACTACTGTCTCCAGTGTATATATATATACAAATTTGGTACATGTGGGTCAACAGCAGACATTGACAACTATGAAATTTTGTGTCATGTAATTAATTTGTTTTGTGTTGCGTTGCGTTGTGTGGTCCGTTACGTGTTTGAAATGTGTTCATTGGTATAAAGATTGTCCTAGATTTTTATTTACACTCTAGGTAGATATTTTGAACTATTTTCGTCAAATTATTGGTAGAACAGTTTGTATCGGTCCATCGGACTTCAGATATTCTAAGAGAATCTTTGGAGGAGATATGTTATTAGACGATTTGATTAGTTTTTCATCCGTATACTCATATCAGACAAACAATTTGCACGTCCGTATATGGTTGAACTATAAGAAATAGACCAACTAATGGACATTTGTTCGGTACACCATTTGGTATCCAATAAGTGACAAGCTCCTCCTGCTATGACTCGACATAAAGAGGTTTGTCAATGAGATCCAAAAGTGTGATATCACTACGACTTATCATTCACACACCTGATCGAACTGAATTTTTGTATTGTCGCTTTTGACCCAAATCTCACCCCATACCACTCATACCGTCGGCAAGAGGGATCAAACCCGAGATCTCAAAAAGAATTCAAAGCGCTTAAACTGCTTGACTCAACATGTCTTGGTGACTCACTAACTTTTACATAACAAAAGGTTCATTTATTTCGAAACACAAATTATAAAAAATGAGAATTTTGATCAACTACGTAAACAAACAAACATTTTTAAATGTCGATTAAGTCAAAAGTCCCATAAGTTTTGTTTCAACATATTTTACGTACCAACATTTCTAGATTCTTGCAACAACCGCAAAAAGCACAAAGTGGAAGCTCCTTTTTTGCTTTCTTTTTAGCCAGTTTTGACTATAAAAAAACACAAAATAGAAGCTGAAGCAGTTACCAAACTCAACTCAACTGTGGAGTGCCGACCTCTTTGTTTGACAATATTTTTCTCTTTTTGTCTTTGCATGCTTTTCATGTTTTTGCAATTGCACCAATGTTTTACAACATTTTATTTCATTTTTGACACACATCCAATTCTACTTTTCAATATATCATTATCCATTTATCCACATTTGCCACGACTAGCACTAGTGCACTACCCAGCTAAACATCAAAATTTCATAACAGTGCGTGAATCAACAGATAGTCGTTACAGAAAAACTGAAAACTTATTCGCTATAAACCGCCACAAAAGTGAATTTTCATGCAGTGATGGATTAATATTCCTACTTATACTAAAGTTTTAAATTTAAGTACCAGAAATGCATTTATGTTAAAACTCGTTAGAATTTCTTTCAACTATGACAATACTTGAAAACAAATTCATATTAGTCGGTGTTCATTATACTGATACGTTAATAGTTATTGAAATGTTTGGTTGCTGAGTTGGAAACTCATTAATTTACTTTGATTAATTTATGGCATCAAAGGGAACCGTACACATGTGTTTAGAAAATAAGCTACAACTTGTCAAAATTTTCAATCATATAGAAATTTGGGGTTATTATTGCACAAATTCAACCTAACAAATAAATAAATTATTCTACTATTTAATTATATATATATAATTTAATGGATGACTCTTTTTACACACAAGAATATTATTCTTAGAATATTTAATTTGAGTTGTTTTTTGTGCAAGTTTTTCACATGTGTATTTAAAAGTAGCACACCCACTAACTATTCTGTAGAATATTATGCACACACAAAAGAGACTTTGCACAATTAAAAAACAATCCAAACTCTTTAGTCAATTTCAGTTTGGTTGATTCTTTCTTAACAATTTTATACCATTTCCAAATTAAGATATAAAATATATGGTCTACAAAAAATATTATTTGTTTTATTGATATAGCTAAGATTCCTTCAAATATGTGCAATTTGGGGTTGTCAATTCAAGCTTTGTGTCGAATTCAAGTTAAAAAGATCGAATCTAAATTCAACTCACAAGATAAGTTGATTCATGCGGTTTGCAAGCTTAACCCATAAAACCCATTGGTTGAGTGCGAGTTGCTCAACCCGATCCGTGCACTTTCCATTGTAATCTCAACCCGTCCCATGAGATTTCGGGTGTCTGCAAGTTTAAGTCCAAATTGTTAGCTCTAGGTACAACTATTTAATCTAACAAACCATATTCAAGAAAAGGCCCAATTGGGACAATATCATGGGTCAAGCCTAGTCTAATATTCAAACCAGCCCAAGTTTCAACAATTGGGCACCCATACTTTATCAATTAATGGCCCCAAAACCTTACAAATTTTA
Organism: Pelargonium nanum; assembly: GCA_036897485.1. NCBI lineage: Eukaryota > Viridiplantae > Streptophyta > Magnoliopsida > Geraniales > Geraniaceae > Pelargonium > Pelargonium nanum. Next base: position 1,543 of record JAYMTF010005166.1, on the reverse strand, counting down.
TTACATTTATAAACTTTAATTACACCAATACCAATTTATAAAAACACACATAAACCAGTACAATTGACAAACAAATGATTCCAATACATATTTTGAGGACATTCCAATGAGTAAAAGAGTTGCCAATTTCAATTAGCAAAAAAGATAACTATATAACAACAATATCTGAAAATGGATGTCATTTATCAGAAACTTTAATTATTTATTTTGGTGATTACATTTACAAATTTAATTATGGCACAAATAATAGTAAAACATTTATAAATACAACTGTTACAATCAACAATTTTTACATTGTTCAAGATTTGAATCTCCATTACAACTAGTGAGCAATTCATATTTGCTGCTTATTGTACTAAATAACAAGTTACCAATACACACACAAATCATATATAATCTCATGCAAATGATTAAAATTAGGGTTTTTTCAAGATGACATGTTTAACAAGCCCAGGAATGTGAGTATTGATAAAATAATTTTCCCAGTCAATACTCATTGGATCAAAGTCAAATCCATAATCATCTTCTTCATTAACCTTCTTGCTCAACAATCCCATCTCTATTGCTGTCTTTCTCAAATTCTCTGAGTTTCTGTCATCAAATCTGTAAACATGGTGTAAAAATAGTTACATGTATATTATATAATAATTGACAAATAATACAAACTTGAAAGTTGAAACCTATATCTATACATGCATATATGCATACTTACATTCCCTTGAAGAACATGTAGGGTTTGTAAAGATTGGCCAATCGCATCACCGACTTGATTTTGCGATTATAATCATCGTACACTTTTTTATAGTGTTGAAATGTTATTACATTTATCAAACGTAGTCCCTGTGTATGATATGATCATGAAAAACACAAGATATAAATCAACGACTCTATACATAGAGAGAGAGAAAGAGAGAGCATCTTAAAGTGTACCTTCAAAGGTAACATGTAACGAGTCATCATGTATCTTTGAAATTTAGTCATCTTATTGAACACGATCATTCTCTTGACTTTGATTGGCTTGCCATTTCTAGCCGTCAACGGGTTCTTAGTAAAATAATCCAAGCAAAAATCTTGTAAACTCGAACACTTAACAGGGTTTTTCGATGATGATCCAATGTGATAAACAAATTTAATACAAGATTGGTTAGCATGAACATATGTTGCTACAAGTATCGAGTTTATCACCATATCAGCTGGTATCTGCACATACAAAGAGTTTATAATATACATTTAAGTTACATTTTAGTTAATGATATAGTAGATAACAAACAAAAAAAAGTTATAATATTGACTAACTGCATCAAAGATTGTGTTTGGATCATATGGTAAGCTCTTGATTTTCCCTTTACCAAAACCAGCTAAGCATGCATCTATGGTCCTGTAATTAGCAAAATTAAACTCTCAAAATCAAAATTAATTAATTATATATATATAATTAGATGCCAATTAATTGAGCATTACGAATAATTTTTTTTTTTTAAAAAAAAAAATACCTTAAACCTTCAATCCAACCAGGGAAGGGTTGTTGATAAGTACTAGTAAC
>JAYMTF010005165.1:0-11995 GCA_036897485.1 Pelargonium nanum | reverse complement strand
TCTGCAAAATCTAACAAAACCCTAACTTGCTATCAAAGCAAGACTCGCTATCAGAACGAGAAAGAACGCAATTTATTATATGTAAAATAAAGAGATTGCCGCCGCTTTGAAATCAAGAGCATTCGTAGCCAAACAAAAACTCTAATCGACTCTCCAAACGGCAGAGAAAAAGAGAGACACAAACCCTAGTTCCTTTTTTTTAAGATTCGATACTCTTTAATATGATGAGTTGTTGTCGTCTCATAATTTAACACTTATATACATTGTATATATTAACGAATTCCAACAATTTTAAAACACAATGAAAATGGATGTAGACAGACGCTCCACGCTCTTAAATTCGTTAGCGTGAGTATACTGTAAAAGTGTTAATTTGTGAGATGACGCATCCTTATTACATTGGCTAAGGCCTTGTTTGTTAACACTACTAGAAAATTGAAATGAGTTGTAAGGAGGTGGATGAAACGGTAAGGATCTGTTCGAAAAAGTTGAGTTTTGTGTAATAATATGTACGTATAAAAATAATTGTGATGAATGTGTCAATTGTTGAAATGACCAAAAGGGACATGGGCGATAATATTCAATAAACAACTTTATAATATCTCATAAGATACCAAATATTGATCATAATAAATTACAATCAACATATGCATTAACTAAATAGTTCATCCGGTAAAAAACTACTATAATGGGTCATATTTGATCGACCTTGCATGCATATATAACATCTAACATTTCACATGTTAGTATAATATAATAGTATAGGTCGATTTTATCGACTAACCAAGTCAACCCAATATGTATTTTATGAGAAAAATAATAGTTTACATGTCATCTCTCCTTAAAATAGACCATAATCTCATTGGATACATTAAAACTCATGTACTACAAGAATCAACTCCTTAAAATAACTAATCTTCTTTAAATTACAATCTTATATATGTGACATCTCCTTTACCAATTCATTAATATTACTAAACAAACGTTAAGTCTTTAACACATAAAAAATTGAACTGGAATTGCTTTTTATTTTCTTTCCCTCTCTGTATATGTATGGCCCCTATCTTGCGATAGGATAAGAATATAATTTTCTACTTTTAAAAAAATATATTCTAACACGTGTTGTTATGCACAAGTTGTGTGAATTTAAATTGTAAAATTCATGTAAATGTAATATTAATAAATTAAATTTCATATTCTAGAACCCTTTTTTGTAAAAAAGGATTTACCTCATATGAATATTATCTAACTATTTATACCAAAGTTTTTTCTTTGAATCACAGTCAATATTTGTAATCAACAGTGATTCAATTCTTTTCTCATGTTATTACGTATTGATCAATTTTCGCAAATCTGATCCAATTCAATTTTACTTTTTTTGTTGGTTTTAATGTTTCATTATCACTACTGGATAATCTTGTTCGATCCACTTGTACCCGTCTTGTTGTCATCTCCACCACATCTGTATGCTAGTTCTTGAGAGTATGTTTGCTACATGTAGATTAATTTTTCTCATGTTATTTTGTTTTGCATCGTATTTGTGCAGTTTTGTTATTTCCATACTTTGTTTCTAATGTGATAGGTCTAAACACAAAAGTTGATAGGTCTTTCATTGTTGGAAATGAATTTTTCGCTATGAGTTGATGAATTTTGCTTGATAGTATTGCACATCAAATTTTTAAAAAGAATAATAGATTGTCTTATTGCTTCACTATATTGTATTCTAGAATTTGACCGACTAAACATTAGTTAATATTAATGAAACTTCAATTTTCTTGAACAAAAAAAAGTCTCATTCAACCTACTTTTTGTGTCGTAATAAACAAAATCAAAGAAACAAATCCAAACTTATGAGACCAAAAAGCAATGTTTCAATGATAGCCTCTCTCACTATATACCAAATCCATTGATACAAGAAAACTATAAACTATTTGTGTGAAAAGTTTAAAAAGAGTTGGTGCTTTAAAATCAGAATCCACCATGGTTTCTTTGGAAGCAAAACCAAAAGGACCATATGGCAATGAAAATGTGAGAAATAGAATAGTTGGTGACTTGGTGTGTGACCACAACACAACAAAAAGTCACTATCTCCAATTCTTCATTCAACTTTTGCTTTGTCTTTTTGATCCATCAAATTGATCAGCTGTTGACGTATAAAATGGAATGGAATGGATGGACAACAACTCACTCTCTTTCTTCAGAATCTTAATTCTATCAAACATATCTACCACTTACTATTAGCTTTCGGCCATTTTAAGATTCTTTTTTATAACCTAAAGCCTAAGCCTACCTACCAACTACCACTTCCAAGCTCCACTACTCTTTGCTTCATTTTGTATGTCATAATTATAAGATAACCCCATTTTATTAGCTTAATTCATAGTCTTTTTTTTTTTGACAAAACAATTCAGTCTTAAAAATCTATGTATAGTGTTTAACGTTGAACTATGACGTTTCTAATAGAAGTAAGTTGGTGTCAATCATATTGAAAGTGTATTGGTATTCTTTTCGTAATAAATTAAAGTTTTGGAGAAATTAGTTATTATGTATTGTAACAAACTGAATGGACACCAACTAATTTATTGTAAATATTTCATTAGTCATGTATATGTGCGTAACTGATATTCTAAGACGAGAAAGATGACGCTAATTTGAAAACAAAATACAAGTCAAATATGACACTCGTTTGAACAGATGGAGTGTTATGATATATTGGTACAAACCCTGCTCACACAAGTTATTTAGCTAGTTGTAACAATATTTGAACAAAAAAAGCCTCTTTTATGTTAAGCAGGACTAGAAGCGACGATTCGTATTTCATATAGGATTTATTTGAATTTAGATTGATAAAGAATAATTTATATCCCATTCAAAAGAGGTTCAAATCGGGCAAAATTCAAATTTAGTGTAACATAAACGAATTTATTCGATCTGATATGAAAATTTGTCGAATCCCATGGGTTTGGATTCATATTTGTTAGTTCTGGCCAAGGCTCCTTGTATCCTTTTCATCTGTTTGGGCCTATGGCACATTATGTCTTAAGTTGGGCTTGTGAATCTCTTTTCAGAAACGTGGACCAGAAATTTGATTTAGCCCAATTATTTTTGAGTTTGAGGTCACCTAAACCAGCCCGGTTAAGTGCTCACTTATGATGCTCTGGATTTTACCACTTATAAGAATTAGTGATCAAATACTCTAGGTTTTTTTAAAAGTGACTCAGCTCATTAAATTAGATACAAACTAGTTTATATTTTGTGTATGACACATTTAACAATAATACATTGCACATGCTAAGTGGTCAGTGCACCACTTAAACACTGTAATGTCTTAAATTTGAGTCATTGTAAACGTTGTTAATATCGGATGTACTACTTCAAAAGAGTAACTATTTAGAAATGCAAAGTGTAATAATCATATTTTCAACAAAACTAACATATTCAATAGATTTATTTGTTGATGTTATGTTTAAAAATTTAGTAACTTGTTCTTTCCTTATGCATTTGTGGTGTTGGTGGTTGGTTTTATTGGATGTTTATGAATATAATATACTTTTCGCACACTCGCATTCCTACGCTTTAGAAGTGGACCTCAAACTTGAATGTTGGACATTATATCGCTAAACGCGCTAGTTTTCAATTGCCATCTAGGTGGTGAAATTTCTTAATATAAACAGTGACATCCTATAGCCAATTGGTGGGTGGTAGGAGATTACCAAATTTGTATTTCACTTAGCATATACCATTCTACATGCCATTATTTTTAATTGTTAATAGCTTTTGAATGTTTTTATTCATAGGTTCAATGCCAACTTGCCAACATGAGCAAGGTATTATGATTTTATATTTGAAAAATAAAAATATTCTTGATGGGTTAGGCATGACTTTTTTATTTTTCATTTGAATGATAATTGAGCATGACATGAATGTTGAATAACTCCATTACCACAAATTACAACACTTCTCTTACATCCCAAGGTAAAAAAGGAATATTACCTAACACATATAACTCAATAAATGCATATCTTTTATTCACTATATCTATATATTATCTTGATGTTTTATGTATATATATATATATATATATTTTTTGAAGGATATATTTTTATAAATTGTCTTAACTTCTTTTTTATTCCTTGTTTTAACTTCAACTCTTTGAGTTGGGTGGGATGAAAATTTAGAGAGAGACCTACACTTATTATGTAACTCAACTGATAATTTTATTAGAGTAAAATGGGCATAAGTTGATTGATATAAAAGTTATATTAGTTTTGCTTAAAACTACGTCGTTTAATACACTCATTAACTCATCGCTAATCAAAACTACGTAGTTTTGATTTGAGTAATAAAATCCAATAATCCATATGTTTATCAAAACTACGTAGTTTTGATTAGTGATGAGTTAATGAGTATATTAAACTACGTAATTTTAAGCAAAACTAATATAAATCTTATATCAGTCAACTGATACCCATTTTACTCTTTTTTTTATTAATAAATATAAGCAAGAAAACAGTTCATTTTATAGTTAAATTCAAAATGTGTCATTGGTCTCTTATATAACGAGATAGCAGTAGCACTTGCGGACTACTAAAAAAATGTGGTGGCAATGTAATTTTGTTTTCATAACTGGTGACAATGATAATTTAATGTCAACTTTACAAATAAATTTATTTTTTAATTATTGGGTATATCTATATTTGTTGACTTGATACATCAATTAAAGATCAATATTTAGATTTAATTTGGTCTATAAATTATTATTTTTTAAACTCAAAATAACATATGAACCTTCGCGTTTGGATTCAATTTGCTCTTTAAACTATTTTTTAATTCAAAATATTTCAAGAGCTTTTAAATATGGACCAAATTTAGTTCATGAACTTTTAATATAAGTTATAACTGTAAAGACCATTTTGGGTTTAAAGAAATTAGGAACCGAATTAGGTCCAAATACAAAAGTTAAGAGACTATTTCGAGTTCGTAAAAGTTCATGAATCACATTGAGTTCAAACACGAAAACATAGAGTCTATTTTAGGTTAAAAAAAATTCATGAAACAAATTGTTCCAAACAACTTTAGAATATTATGAAAAATATGACTTGACATGAAACTGAAATGGACTAAACATGAGAAACTGGAGTTGATCACATGTGATGGGGTCCAATTATTCAAAGGGTAATATTGTGAAAAGAAGAGACTTTTGAGGGGTTTGTTATCCAACACACAATAAAATCAAAGCTACTCCAAACCAAACCAAACCCCCATCCCATGATTAAAGGTAAAGGTGGCCATGTCTTCTTCTTCTTCTTCTTCTTTTCATTTTCTCATCCCTATTTGTCTTTCTCATTCATCTCCTGCAACTTCTTGGGCTCCATTTCATGCTATGCACCTCTAGCAATTCCTCTCTCCCCTAACCTCATCTCTTGATCTCCCCTTCCCTTTCTGGACCATTCCATATTCATTTGTGGAGGTATACCCATTTTCCTTTTTTGTTTTGTTTTGTTGAATTTGATGAGATTTCATTATATGCGGGGTTTGTTCAATTCTTAAGATCCATTTCTCAATTGGGTCTCATTCAAAATCTCAACTTGCTGTTGATTTTGATCTGTATATCTTAGCTTGTTTTGATAATTAGATGCGAATTGTTTTGAGCTTTGAGTTTTTGTTTTTATTTTTAGGCATTGAGTTTTCATTTCTGGTGCTTGTACTAGACTTGATGATATATGAGGAGTTTTGGTTGTCTGCAGAAAATAAAACTATGCTGCATTTGAATTAACATCATTTTGATATATAAACAATGCGCTTTAATGTCGCACAGACATGAAGAAGAAGTTAACACCAATTTTATATACGAAAGCTTCTTACATTAGATATATAATGTTCTAGACAATGAGCTTTATTGCTAGGAGATCATACAGATGATATTTAGCGCATAACTAGAGTTTTTCTTTGATGGATTAGTTTTATTTTTATTTTCAATTCAACGTAGCGGTCAGAGTGGCAAGAAAGCACATGATTGTTGAAGACAGCCTGGATATTTGAATTGTGCATTGTAATTAAACCCCTTGAGAATGTAATTCTCTTTCCTTCTTTGGGTTTTAATTTGAGTTATGCCTCACCGCATTGATAGGGTGAGCCTTGGTGCAAACCTAGGGGTAAAGCTGTGTACATAAATGACCTTCTCCGCACCCCATAATAGTGGGAGGCTTGTGCACTTGGCCACAATTAGTTATGCCTCACCGCATTGATAGGGTGAGCCTTGGTGCAGCAGTATGGTTGTTGTCTCGTGATATTGAGGTCATGGGTTCTTGTTAGGAAAAACAACCTTCCGGCAAAACTAGGGGACAAGTTGTGTACATAAATGACCTTCTCCACACCACAAAATAGTGGGAGGCTTGTGCACTTGGCCACCATTAGTTAACTCTATGAATTGATGTTAAAAGAGTATCTATCTGATTTGAGGGATTGCTAAAGTTACTTTGTTTTATATCTCTTAAGATTTGTGGATTTGTGTTTTAAAGGTTCCGAGGATGGAGGAGGCCAAGAAAGATGAAACTCATATGACATCAGCAGTCGCTTTTGTGGAAGGAGGTATTCAAGCAGCATGTGATGATGCGTGCAGCATATGCCTTGAGGAGTTCTGCGAAAGTGATCCGTCCACAGTAATATATTTGACTCTATGGCACCATATTGTGTTCTAAAACTCTTTTCATTGTATAGACATGGGTTGCTCACAATAACTAACCATCTCTGTTTTGCTTGCAGTTGACTAATTGTAGGCACGAGTTTCACCTTCAGTGCATCCTTGAATGGTATAATTCATCACATTTTCATTGTTAGATCATAATCCATTTTTTTTTTGTTGCTCTCATCATTCTTATTTACTAACTTGAAATTATGTACTCTTCTTGGGTTTCTTTGATCATATACTAAATGGTTTGTTAATGTTCTGGATCTTTGTTTAGCTGGAAATTTGTTAGAGATAATTCAAAGAGTGAAGGCCACTTCCGCTTGAGATTGATATAAAAGAATCAATTAAAACTTTTTTTCTTTTCATTCTAATGCCATTAGTAAAACTCATTCGATGCTCTGGTGCCCGGAAGCTGTCAGTAGATCATTTGATTGGTCTTGCACCGTAAACTATTTCCTTATATTTGACCAACTTACAGAATTGACGTGTGACTGAATGAGATAAATAAAGTTGACAGTTATATGCATTTGTAGGTGTCAAAGAAGCTCAAATTGTCCAATGTGTATGCAAACCATCAGCCTGAAGGATGCCACCAGGTTCAATTTGGTTGTTTTGCTTTTGAATGTTTCTTCCATAGTTCTTTTAGTTAATTCCATGAATTTTCTAACATCCATATTGTGACAGTCAAGAATTGCTAGATTTGGTAGAGCAAGAGAGAAAAATTAGGATGGCTCCCAGAAATGCCACGATATTTCATCATCCGGCCCTTGGCAATTTTGAGGTGCAACTTGAATTTGTATTGTCTATCAGTTCTTTTCCAGAATGATACTTAATTGCTGTTCTTATGTTTATTGTTTTAATAAAGTACATACTACATACAAGCTATGCCTGCAAATTGTTCTCTTGTGATGATATTCATACTGTTCTGCAGTTGCCAGTTAGCTCAAATAATGCTGAGCTTGAGGAGCAGATAATTCAGCACTTGGCGGCTGCTGCAATGGGGAGGGCTCATCACATGGGTAGGAGGGAAAATCAAAGAAGACGCACATCTAGTCATGCACGTCCACGCTTCTTGGTATTTTCCACTCATCATAATGGCCAACCATCCGGTCCTGCTCCTGCTCCTGCTCCAACTCAGGGAGGAGGTGAAGCTGAACCTGTAGCCACAGCTAGTCCATCTACCCCCCTTACATCTGGTGAATTATCACCACATTCCCCGTTCCTTCATCCCAGTCCACCTGGTCCGATTTCTTCCTCAGCATCTGGATCTACTGTGGCAAATCGACAAAGATTTTACTCTAACAACCGGTAATTATGTTATCCTCATATTGCAACTATTCACTTTAGTTTGTGCTATTTTTTATGTACCTCTTCTGTCTCCACTAGGGAAGAGCAAAACAATCCGCTATTCAAATTTCTGATATTAAATTATCAGGCATACGAGTTTGGTAAGGGATAATTAGATACTGGACAAGTCGATTCAGTTACAAGTTTCGGATTGTTTGATGAGGAACAACCGGGTATCTGAATAGTATCTGAGATAATATTTTTGGTTTGGACATGAATAATATCTTAAATATATTGAATAGATTTTGGTAAAAGTTTTCAATTATCTGTAATTGAATTACAATTTCGGATAGTATCCAAATGTGTATTCATTATTTGGTCTTCGTGCAGTACACATTTGTTTGATTATGTCTTTTATTTTTTGAAGCTCTGCAAGCTTACCTTCACGAAATCAAGATAGAGCAGGACCATCAGAACTTCACTCAATTTCAGATTCTCTGAAGTCTAGATTTAATGCAGTGTCATCGAGGTATAAATTGAGACACAGTTTTTTGTGTTCTAGCCACTGTGAATGCGAAGCATTATTATGTCTATCTGTTTGCCGTAAATCCTCAGTCTTAATATGATCTATGCTTGTCGTATTCAAGATACAGAGAGTCAATTTCAAAGAGTACACGAGGGTGGAAGGAGAGGCTGTTTTCTCGTAGCACTTCCATGGCTGATCTTGGTTCTGAAGTTCAGAGAGAAGTTGATGCAGGAATTGCTAGTGTTTCTCGCATGATGGAGCGCCTTGAAACCAGAGAGAATAGTAGAGACAATAATACTTCTGTATCAAGTCATATAATGACTGAGCAGAGCAACCGGCACAATACAGAAATTCGTCGTCAATACCCTTTCAGAGCACCAGCTTCAAATTAAGTTGTTCAGGGAAGTTCACCTATCCTCGGCATATCATCTTTGGAGGTTAGTCTTAATGCTTGTTTAGATCTTTGTGTTCACCTGCGCACATTTCGTGCATGTGCTGGGTGGGAAAATGGGGTTAGTTGAGCATGGATTTCACTTCATAACATACCACTTACTCGCATGTGATGAAGTAGCTTATCTGCATGTGCATCTTTAGATAATTAGTTCATCTGCTCATCCATAATATTACTTGTCATATATTTATGTGGCATGCTGCTATTTTTACCTTGATACATGTTCATTTGGTATATGCGAAGGAAAAAGGGTATATGATTCTTTTGGGGTGGGAAAATTGGCCTAACCGGACCTTTGTTAACACAAGATGTGGTTTACGTGGTGTATAGTAAAACCTTTTTTTCTTCTTTACCTTGATTAAATAAATAATTATGAAAGTATGATATTCACTTAAAATGATCTTATTTTTATAAGCAAACAACTATGTTTCTGATTTGCACTAGGGGCAGGGGTAATTCCCTCTAGTATGGTAGGATCATCTACGATAAGTGAGCAATTTCCGTAAGTATATAATATATTTGGAGACCTTATGCATCTGCCCATCTTCTTTCAACTCATTTCAGGGCATCTCTAATGCTTAAGAGTCTTTTGTGGGTGCTAAGAGGAGAGAGTGTACTCAGCCTAATGCTTAGCATCTCTACCAAAGAGGCTCTATGACTCTTAGCGCCTCTTTTACCATCTCCATTGGAGATGCCCTTGCACAAAAAAATAATTTAAAAATACATTAGATTAGAGTCAAAAGACTAGTGGCTCTCGTTTACATGAAAAATATCTTGAAGCAATTAATACATTTGGAAGGCAGGACTTCATTAATCTTTAAGGCATAATAAACTGATGAGTCAGTGTGTCACCTACTCTTATTGCATAACCTACTGTCATTAATAGAATAGAGGAAGGATAATATTTTCTACCAGATGATCTGAAACCAATGTAAATCTATCTGTTGTAATCAAGAGAGAGAGAGAGAGATAATTGTAGAGAGAGAGAGAGAGAATCTTGTTTATTGCTTCAGTCAGAGATAATTGTACTTGTGAATTTTGTGTTTGTTACATATGCTCGGTTGCTTAATTTCAAGCTTTTGAAGGGATGCATCTGAATTTTGATCTTTTCAACATCACAGTTCAATCATGTTTGTTGCATACACGTAATGTTTGTCATAAAGACTCACCTCATTTTGTTGTTTCTCACGAACTTGATCTTAAGTTTTGACATCCATGGAAATTAACAATTTCATGTTTGGGGTGTTATTAGTAAACTATGCTAGTAGCATGCGTATTCAACATACAATCCGACATCTATTATTGGATTTTCAGGTGGGTTATCCCTTTTTATTCTCCAGATATGATATGCTGAGGAGAAGATGCTTCAACTTTCAGGAGGACGGACTATTATCATTTGGATAGGTAAAGTCTAGGTAATTGTTCGTATCGTGGTCTAAAACTGAATGAATAGAAAAAGGAGGCGAAGGAGCTACCATCTGGACATAAACTTATTAAAGGTTGCCTGTGTTAAAATGCTTATATTATATGTAACACAATATTTTAACTATGTCTGGATGGCTGGAATTTGACTGAGGATTTGTTGAATATTAAAGTACAGAAGCATGTGCAGGTTTGAATTCGCAGAACTAAAGATGAGCTGCTCTGTAATTTTAACTTCTTGATACTGTCCTTGTTTATGGTTCATACATGACATGGTTATAAGAATCTGAATGAGAATGTTGCAGAGATATTTTCAGTATAAAACACAGGTCATCTTCATCCGTTTTACAGTAGCTCCTAAGTCAGTCACAATTAGTGTGTTTTGTGAGAATCGAAACCAAATGCAGCTTTGCATATATATTTGATTTTGTGTTGAGTTGAGAAGTCAAAATTGAAGATATTTGTAGTAAATGTAGTTTGTTTGAAACTCCAAAACCAAAAATGGTGGTTGAGATGGGAAAGCATTAAAAGGAAGGAAGGTGGTAGAGTGGTGGGGATTAAAAGGAGTAATTAAATATGAGATTTAGGATTGAGAAACATGTGTTAGTATTATATTAAGTGAGGAAGATGAGTGGATCTTTAGTATATGATATAATAGTAATAATCAATATTAGGATTAGTGCAAAAGATATGATTAGAAGGATTGATTTTGGAAGAAAGGTAAGGTAAAGTTGAGGCCAATTAGGCTCTAATAATATGTGATGCTTTTTAGCAAACATTATTGCATTGCAAATTACAATAATAGACATTAGTATCCTATGAATGAAATGGGGCCTCCTCTCTCCTAAAGAGTTTATATAAAAGTAGTGATTGAATTTATTGGTATTGTCAGACACCGACAGCTTGTCTTTGCCTTGTTCATTGAAGCCTCCTCTTCTTTCAAGCTTTAGCTTGCCTTCCACCAATAACCCCTCAACAGGGAAAAAAAGAATAAAGAGAATTATTTATTAGAGTTTTTGTGTTTATAACATGTAAAAAAGAATAATTTTGAGGGACTTGATTTTCTTAAAATTGGTTCAAGTTGAACACTTCACCTTCTATATTATGTTTCTCCAAAGTCGTTTTTGGAGCATCACATTCATTTGTATTTGTTGGAGTCTTCAAACTAACAACAATAAGTACATTTTTTCGATTAGGCGGGATCATCTTAATTTCATTTTCACTTCTTTTATTTTGTGAGGTAATTTTGTCCGGACAATTTGACGGATTGTCCTAAATTTATACTAACTCTCATTAGATTCTCTTTCTAATTTGACTAAGATAAATTTTGATGGTAGTATACTTAAAAATTTGGGGTCTTGTGGTGTTGAAACGGTTGCCATAAACCATATGGGAGTTTGGTTGGGAGGTAGAAATAGAAAAGTGGGATAAACAAATGTGGCTATCAGAGGAGGTTTCGTTTTTATTGAAAGTCTATAGTGTAACAAAATTTATTATGGAGGGAAATGTTGTTTATGTTATTGAGTTGTGTTTTATGATTGATTGTTACTCTCACACTTTAAGATCTTTGATTTTGAATTGTAGGAGGATAGCTTCTTTGAGAAATTCATGTTATTGT
>JAYMTF010005164.1:0-11995 GCA_036897485.1 Pelargonium nanum | reverse complement strand
TTAGGGTTTGTTTGGGGAAGAAGGGCAAATTTGTCATTTTACACCTTAGTTAACTAAGTTAGTGATAGAACAACCTTTGCAAACCAAAGGGTAGCCAAAAGTACGAAAACAAACCTTAAGGGTCCCAAATGAAAAGGGACCTTACCATAAGGGTGGAAACTTTAATTACCCCAATAATAAAAGCCGAGCGTTCTACAAGTTTGATCGAAACGCAACTATAAACAGCGTTGTGAAGACAACGAAACGCCGTCGTTTAAATCCAGCTAACAGTAGCACACCGCTTCTTCTCAGTCCTTCCAGACATCGTCGTCGTCGCCGTCTCTCATTCGATCCGTAGAATCCTCCCATTTGTGTATCATCACTATCAGGAGTCAGGACATCAGAGACTCCAGTAAGGACCTGGTCTCTTTGATTCACTGATCCTACTCTTCTCCTTATTCGGAGACCCTACAATTCAGTTCACCAACCAACAACCGAGCTCGTTTCTCTCCTCCTCGGAGCTCAATCACATCTGATCGACCAATCCCCTACAATGAGGAAGCGAGATTTGGCCATCCTCATGCTCTCCGCTTTCGCCATCTTCTTCTCTCTCCAGGTCTCACTCTCTAAACCCTAACCCCTCGTTACCTTTTTTTTTCAATTATGTTATTCTGTGTTTTTATGATCTCATCTGAGTGCAAAATTGATAATTGATTCAATGCCCCTTGTTATTTTCAGCACGGAGGCGATTTTTCATTCAGAGAGGCCTGGTTTCATCTGAGCGATGAATACCCGATTAAATACGAAGCAGAGCGCCTCCCGCCGCCTGTCGTAGCTGATCTGAACGGCGACGGAAAGAAAGAAATTCTTGTGGCCACTCACGATGCCAAAATTCAGGTAAATTTGATCGTTTTTGAACTCTATGCTGCTGTTTCACTGAGGTCTTTGTTATTGTTGCTGTTGATTGGTAATTGTTCAGCAGTGAAGCTTTTGATGTATGTTAAATTGTGTTGGGTGTCTCAGGTGTTGGAGCCTCACAGTAGGCGTGCCGATGAAGGGTTCAGTGAAGCTCGGCTGCTTGCAGAGGTGTCCCTGTTGCCTGACAAGATTAGAGTTTCATCAGGTAGACGGGCTGTAGCTATGGCCACTGGTGTCATTGAAAAAACCTTCAAGCATGGACAGCCACAAAAGCAGGTCCTTGTGGTTGTTACATCAGGTTGGAGTGTTATGTGCTTTGACCACAACCTTAAAAAGCTATGGGAAACGAATTTGCAGGTTTGGAGAGGATACAAGTTTTATTATTTATTTCATGTGTTTTGGAGTAAAATTGGACTTGTATATCTGTCATTTTTCACACAACAATGTGTTTCTAGTTCTAGGTCACTTAAACATGTTTTTTTTTTCTTACAGGAAGATTTTCCACATAATGCTCATCACAGAGAGATATCGATTTCAATAAGCAATTATACCCTGAAGCACGGGGATGTAGGATTGGTGATTGTTGGTGGGAGGATGGAGATGCAGCCGCATGTATGTATTTTATGTTTAAGATTGAATGATTGATCATAGGATAAATCATAACTAGTATCTTCTGGTCCATTTTTATGAATAGATAACGATTCCCCTAACCTTGTCATGAAACTTGACATAAAGCGGCCATTTAAGTGTTCCTACATAATTCTTTTTGTGGCTTATGGTATCACCATTAAACAATCACTGAAAGTATAATGTACTCATTTACAGCAATACTTTGACTGTTGTGAATTGAAACGAAATGTGGTTTTCTTAAGTTTTTCTGTAATCACAACTCCTGTTACCATTGGTTTTTAAAGCACGAAATAGCTGTGATGATTCCATCAATTTTTTTTACAGGATTTATACCCTTGTTGTTATATAGAGTCTTGTTGTGATTGCCAAATTGCTTTAAACCTTTCATTTGCTCATTTGTTATAAATGGGCTTTTATAAATTGACCTTTTAATTTCTTAGTGTATAATCCTTTCTCTAGAGATTCTGTAGTAACATTTGAAGAGAGAATTGGCTAGAGTAACTCCTCCCGCTTTACTAAAAAGTATTTCTATTTCTATTTTAGATATACATTGATCCTTTTGAAGAAATTGGAATGGCAGAAAAAAGCGCAGAGCAGCATAGAAGAAGTGCTAGTGAAAAGGAGGTAAGTGCAATATGCTTTTGTGTACTTGAAACTTTTGTTCTCAAAGTATGTGGTTTATCTAATACTGTCACAACATTTCATAGTATGCCTGATATTGTATATGGTTAGCCCTTCCCTGCTATATTTCAACCATAGGTGCATGGATTTTGGAAGAAAAGGGAAGGGGCGTGAGTTGGCTTGGTCATATCAAGTATGAGAAATTTTAGCTGCGTCAATTGGTTACTTGTTCATGCATTGCTATAAAAAAACATAGATGACTATTAATTTAGTTGGTATTTGTGATAGATTATTTGGGAAAACCATTCTATTGCATTATAGATCAAGAACTATGTAAAAATGTATGATAATTGGAAACTCTGTCAACAAAGAGGCTAGAAAGTCACTATATGGGGGTTGCAGAGATACGAGTGCTTAGGTGAACGTGTGGTAACACTAGAAATGATAGGATTAGGAATGAGTGAGACTGTTTGAGAAATAGTTGAGGTGTCATCAATCAAAGATAAGATGCATGCAAATCTTTTTATGGTGGTTTGGGTAGGTATTGCCTTGGGAGAATGGTGACCCCATGAGGAAAGGTGTGAGAACTCAAATAGATAAGAATGGGGGTCACAAAGATAAGAATGCATTGGTGAACGTGTGGTACACTAGAAATTATAAGATTAGGAATGAGTGACTATTCAAGGAATAATTGAGGTGACATCAATCAATGATAAGATGCAGGCAAATCGTTTTATGGTAATTTGGGTAGGTATCGCCTTGGGAAAATGGTGACCCTGTGAGGAAAGGTGAGAGAACTCAAATAGAAGAAATTAGGTGTAGGGGTTGACCTAAATTAACGTGAAAAGAAGTAGTTAGGAAAAACATGATTACAATTGGCTTATCATAAGAGATAGCATTGGATATAATGAAGTGGAGTAGGAGATTACAAGCAAAGGATCCCAAAGAGTTCTACTGAAGGATTCATGTAGCCGAGAGCAACATTGTCTGGAAAATGACTTTGCTGTTTAACAGTCAAACTTTTGTGAATGACAATCACACAATTGAAAGAACCGGATGATTTTATTTTACCATGAAACACAAAACCATATGCAAAGCTGACTGCCTTGCTATGCACATGATTTTTGGTGAAACTAATTTCATTTAAAGTTACTTAATGAGTATGCTAGAAGAAAGTTGTTTTTTCATTATTGAAGTTACATGATGTTTGTTCTAGTTCTATGATTTTCTACTAGTTGAAAAAAAAATCTCTTACATTATTGAAAGAACTAAAGATAACACAAGAGCAACATGGGAAGTAGATTAATTTATTGCGCTTGATTTTTGGTTACATTTGTTGCATGGTAAAGATGCTCAATGAATAATGAGTATCCAATGAGGTTTATGTCATTGAAGTTAAGGGTATGGAATTTATGCGTAAATGAATAAAGTATTCTTTTTTTATCAACAAATGAATAAAGTATTCTTGTCAATTGGAACTCATATTTTCTTTGCGTTATGTTAATGGCTAACTCAAACCTAAAAGCTTTAGTTGTTAAGTGGAGGACCTAACTAGTATGTCAAGCGGCCTCAAATTCCACACCTCCAATGTGGGGCTCTTTAACACTCCTGCCCACATCCATACATGTACCAAGAATTTCATGGAGTGACAGCATAAACAGGCCACCCAAATCCAAGATAAAACCTATCGAACTCTTACTCCAACCGAAAAGCCTAAGCTCTTAAGTGGATAGCCCAATTAGTATATCAAACGGTCTCAAACTCCACATACTTTCAGTCTAGTACGTTTAGACATGTTGAACATCTTGTCGTTCTGCCTATGCAAATATTTATTTCTGTTCTTTGTTCCTCTCTCCCTCCTTTTATTTCAATTTTGTTTCAGATGCATCATGCATCAACTATGGGGATCATGTAGTGACAAGTTGATATTGCTTATTTTTTATTTTACTTTTACTCCTCTAATATTCATATTACTTTTTTTTCATCATGTCAGGCTTCTGAGAACTCGGGAACTGTGGATTTACGGCATTTTGCATTTTATGCATTTGTGGGTCAAACTGGTGTAGTTCGATGGAAGAGGACAAGTGAGGTGAATAATATGTTCATTCCTTAGATTCTTGCCTCTTGGATTGCCATGACATCATCTCTTAAGGCCATCAACTGCTTTTTGCATGTTCTGTTTTTTTAACAGCTTCTTATTTGATTTTATTCAATTGTTACATATTATGAAGGAACAATAGCATATTCAAATATTCATCACCATATAATCTATTATTAGACTGGAAAGAATTTAGCACAA
Source organism: Pelargonium nanum (assembly GCA_036897485.1). Lineage (NCBI taxonomy): Eukaryota > Viridiplantae > Streptophyta > Magnoliopsida > Geraniales > Geraniaceae > Pelargonium > Pelargonium nanum. Next base: position 7,548 of record JAYMTF010005164.1, on the reverse strand, counting down.
TTAGGTAATTATATATGACCTTTTTGTAGGTATTTATATACTTATTATTTCTCTTATCAGATTTTGCTCTGTGCTATAAAAATCATTATCAACCTGAAATTCTATATCAACAATTAACTTAACAATTAGGAATTAGGTTAAAGATTCTATAATGTTTGAATACTGAGATGCTATATTCTAATGTATAGTTGATAGCGGTTTTGCAATACTGTAATTTTGAACTGATAATGTTGGTAGCTGATTAATAGGTATTGTCGTGGTTCTTCACTGAAGAACCATTCTCTTTTCCGTGTACTAATTTTGTCATTTTGGTGTTTAGAATATTGAAGCACAGTCTGCAGATGCATCCCAGTTGATTCCGCAGCACAATTACAAGCTTGACGTCCATGCTTTGAATAGTCGTCATCCTGGAGAGGTATGTCCTGTTTGATTTTACTTATTTAACTTTACCTTTCTATCCTTATTAGGGCTTTTTTCTATAAGTAGAAGAGGAAGAATCTAGTGCTCATAAAATTTTGGACATAAATGTATTGCTGTATGAAGTTTCCTCTCAAATATTAAGTGGAATATGAATCACCATTTGGCACACAAGGAGTCTGAGTGTGGAGAAGCATCATAGTGTTCATACTATTTTAGGATATAAAAATATTGATTGTTGACGCTTCCTCCTAAATCTTAAATGAAATATGGCTAAATGGATGATTCACATCCATTCCACCATCTTGTTTTCAAGGAGTCAGGATGGATGAATGACTCTTATGTATGATTTTACGCATGCATGCACATTATATGGTTCAAAATACTGCTCTACTCGTCTTAGTATATTGCTCAGTTTATGTAATGTCAATTTTTTTTAATAATTTACATTGTGTTTTTTATTTTCTTTCTTCCCATTATTATATTCATCTTTGCTACATATAACTCCCTGAGACATGTTGAACTGTAGTTTGAATGTAGGATATTCAGAGAATCAGTCCTTGGAGTTATGCCTCATCACTGGGTGAGTCTTGGATCTTTTTCTTTTTCTTTTTCAACTTTATCTAGTTTCTAGGCTATAATGACTCACTCTTCTGACACCTTCCTATCAGGATAGGAGAGAAGATACTTTGTTACAGCTGGCAAACTTCAGGCGGCACAAAAGAAAATCATTGAAGAAAACTCCTGGAAAAACTACTAACTACCCTTTTCACAAGCCTGAGGAAAACCACCCTCCTGGAAAGGACTCCACAAAAAAGATTTCAAACTTGATTGGCAAGGCTACAAAGTTGGCTAATTCAGCAAAAGTTAAAAAGGTTGGACTCTTCTAACCTCTTTTTTACTATTCACTGATATTTCCTTGTCAATGTTTGGATAGGAAGTTTATGCCAATGGGCTTTTAATCCATCGGTAATCCACCCCATCATGTGGGGCTTGTGGTCCTGGATTCAATCTTGGCTTTAATTTCCTGGCTAAGATAAAAGGAAGTTTTTTACTAGTAGTCTCCTATAAAGATATTCTTGTTCAGGAGGACTAATTACTGATTTGATACTTACCCGTTATACTCACCCTTTTCCTTAGTTTGACCATAAATCATGGTAACAGAAAGTAGACTTGTTGCATAGTGGATAGTTTGGGAAATGAGGAAGATTCCATTCCTTGATTTTTTCAGGTGGATAAATAATATGGTCCTATAAGAGTTGAGACCAGTCAGATATCCTACTAAATCATTTCCATTACCACTATTTTGTACTTTATTCTAAGCTTTTTAATTTCTCTTGCAGCCTAATCCTTATATTCCTACCATAACAAACTACACTCAACTCTGGTGGGTTCCTAATGTTGTTGTGGCTCATCAAAAAGAAGGGATAGAAGCTGTTCATTTGGCATCTGGGCGCACACTATGTAAGGTAAATTTTCGGTCCTCATTAACCTGAAATATTTTTTTGTACTGCTAGTTCTTTGCTACATTTTTACCAAACTTCAACATGGGCATACTGCTGATACAAGCACACTTAATTATTTCCAATGTGAGACTTTGTTTTACCCACTTTCATCACTTCCCCTCACGTGCGAGCCTCACATCTTCTTTTATTGTGAGCTCGACACGTGCGCAATTGGCCCACTACATGAATGTAGTTCTACTTGTGGACTGGAGACCGCTTGGGTAGGCAACACATTGGGCTAAAGCCCAGATCCAAAATTCAAAACTTGCTTGGATACCATGTTAATTTCAAATATTTGATATTGGGTTGCACACAAAAGTTTAGGCTTCCATTGCTGAAAGGTCAATCTTGTTAGTAGGGTTTGACTTCCACCTTTATATGTAACTCATTTTTGTCATCTTTTTCCAATGCGGGAGTTTGTTTTCACCCTCTTTCATCAAAACTCATCCACGGTTCTAAATATATCCATCACGTTAACTTTTTAGAGTGTCCTATTTATTTGTAAGTTTGTCTTGGTTAGCCGTATTTTTTTAAAAAATTAATACTTTTATCAGTACTAATGTTTGGAATTCATTTTTTCACCAGCTTCATCTCCAAGAAGGTGGCCTTCATGCTGATATCAATGGAGATGGAGTTCTAGATCACGTGCAGGTGCGTATTTATTTTATTGCCTGATTCCTAGTCTGTTTTGTAAATTTTGATGCTGTTTGAAGTAACACGTTCTCCAAATCATTATAAATGTGTCTTTTTCATATTGCCATTTCCTTGGAGGTTCTGTAGTTACATGTATCAGCATGCAAGAGAATTCCTTGTGTTAGTCATGCCACTACAATCATGGTGCTAGCTGCCAATCATGTTGCGCCACTGATTGGTTCTGCACTTTGTGTGCATCGCCTGGTCTGGTGGCACATGGTACAACATGATTGGAAGATAACAGTCTGATGCAGTCAGTGATTGTCCTCTACTTCTTTCTCCATGCAATGTAATCCCATGCTAAATGTTTGCTTCTACTGTGAAAAAATTGCTGTGCTGTGATTGATGACAATAATCAGAACAAATCTCCTTTGCATCTTCTATATGAATAGTCACTTTACAAGCACTTCAATTTATACCAAACTCACTGTGTTTTTCTTTTTTAATAATCATGGATATTAGTAAAGGGCTGATTTGTATCCCCCCCACATCACACCAAAGCCCAGCTTTTACTCGGTACGTCATTTGTGAAAAAACTTCATCCCCACCCGCAGAAAATGAAAATTCAGTAATGGTTAGAGATAGCAAGCCTACAATTCCCTGCTATAATCTACAGCTGGATTAGTTGGGAAAGTTGGTCAGGATCTACAGTAGATAAACATAACATAGATCTAATACCTTCATGCAGGCTGTTGGCGGAAACGGTGCTGAACAGACTGTGGTTAGTGGATCTATGGATGTGTTGAGACCTTGTTGGGCTGTTGCAACCTCTGGTGTTCCAGTACGAGAACAACTCTTTAATGCCTCTATATGCCATCATTCCCCCTTTAACTTGTTTCAACATGGAGAATTTTCCAGACACTTCGGTCGGGCTAACGATGTAACTTCATTAGAGGTAGCGACGCCTATTCTTGTACCAAGAAATGATGGCCACAGGCATCGCAAGGGAAGCCATGGTGATGTAGTTTTTCTCACAAATCGAGGGGAGGTATGATTTAAATTTATGATTCTGAAGTTTTTCTACTTGCACCAGCTATCATGGAAGTGGATATAGTTGTTTTGACACGAAATCAAAATTAACTTTTTTATGTTTATCATGATTTGAAGGTCAAAATCTAGTTTATTCCCTTCTATATTTTTCATTGTGCATTTCTGATTTCTTGTTTGAAGTCATTGTTAAAAGTCATCCTAAAGGCACATCCATCTTTTAGTTTTTCAAGAAATAGTAACATGTACCTTCTGGGATGGATGAGATATGACCTAGTATCTCAAATTGAGATGATTGGTTGTTACAAGAAAACTCCTAGTTGTGTATTGTTTTGGTGACAGAAAAATTGGCTATTGAGAATCTATCATTTCTTTCAGGTCACATCATACTCTCCTGGTTTGCATGGTCACGATGCTATTTGGCAGTGGCAGCTCTCTACTGGTGCTACATGGTCCAATCTTCCATCTCCGTCTGGCATGATGGAAGGTGGTACTGTAGTCCCCACCCTCAAGGCGTTCCCATTGCGTGTGCATGATAGTCAAGAAGTGATCCTCGCAGGAGGAGATCAAGAAGCACTTGTAATATCTCCTGGAGGAAGTATACTAGCAACAGTAGATCTTCCAGCGCCACCCACTCATGCCTTGATCTGTGATGACTTCTCAAATGACGGGCTCACTGACCTTATCCTTATGACCTCTAATGGAGTATATGGCTTCGTCCAAACTAGGCAACCAGGGGCTCTGTTCTTCAGCACACTGGTTGGTTGCCTTATAATTGTGATGGGAGTCCTTTTTGTTTCCCAACACTTGAATTCTGTGAAGGGAAAACCTCGTGCTTCGTCAGGATCTCGATGAAAACTGCAGTTTTAGACTTAACAGCCGAATTTCTGATGAAGCAGCAGGACATCAATATTATACAAGTTTGAGAAACGTGCGACACGACGAAAACATCTTTTTGAAGATTTCTAAGCTTATTGGGTAACATGAACCTGTATGATGATGAGACTAGGTACATTTTGGTTGAAAGCTGTTATTCATCTTCTCAGCACAGAGACTTTCTTGCAAAAGGAGTTTAAATCCTGTAAAATTTATTACTCTGATGGTATATACATATACTGTAGGTCTGAATCATTTGAGGTTCTTTTGAGTAAAACCTTTTTTGTTTTAATTTTTTACAGAGGCTTTGGTGTTATCCCTCCCTAGACATCAACCTCATCACTGCATTCTTCTTTTGTAGCTTACTTTATCTTCATAGATGATGATGTATTAGAAAACCTTACTTATGCATTGAACATCTCTAACTGATGCCTAATACCCTTGGGGAGACCCTCCATGATCACCTTTTATCTTTTTTTAAAAATAAATTTAGAAGAGCATAATGTATTTCTTACTGTTCAGTTTTATTTTATTTTTGGTCTTAACCATTAGGTTTTTAAAGCGGGATGCGATCAGTACGGGATCAACACTTTTAAGTTATACTATACTCGGACTAATCTTCATTCGAGCCGGGAACGTAGGCCCATAAGGACGGCAAAGCTCTCACTACCAAAAGTTGCATTCCCTGTAACTCGAACTTGAGACTTTAGGTTAAACTGGAACAATAACCATTAACTTTATTGGCAAATTCACAAGCATTGTGCGTTGATGCAATAAATTTCAATTTTACATTCAAAAAAGAAATATAATCGAATTTAGTCTCTGGAACAGTTCATTTGTTTCACACGGGTTCTTTAACTTCATTTTGTTGTTGTGCGATATATAAGTCCTTAAAATAGTCCAGTGAAGTTCAAAATTCATAGCAATATCAGATCATACCTGAGAAGGTATTGTTTAATGTCTGTAAGACACCTGCATCCATCTGAGTTTCAGTCTTTGCCTGTTTGAAAATTGCACATTGAGAAACATGCTCATACACTTGTTTCCTCATATTTGGCCAGTAAAAGGACTCTGCAACCCTGGGCAATGTTATTTTAATACCTGAATGTATTCCCACAAGTGATTAATGAAATTCCCACAAAATTTACTAATGAAAGTAGAGTGGAGTGGAAGTACTAACCTTGATTTGAAATACATCAGGCCATCTTCCCTTTATAATCCTGAACACTTGTTGGTGATTCTCTACTCTTCTGAATTATGTCACTCAAGACAAGTTTTGATTGTTTTTCCTCTCTCAAAGACTTAACTATCTCCCATTGAGGCTTTGATACTGTCACAAAGCTATAGAAAGACAAGGAGAGTAATTGTAGCCCAACAACTGAGCCAGCCAAGCCTGTTGCTTAGGACTCTGAATGACTTGGTGTTGCATCTCATTGATGCTCTTATGGCCAGTTCCTTACAAACCTCCTATAATCTCAAAAGAAAATCCCCTAAACTGTCTTAGTGATTTTGGAATAGGCCAATTCTTGATTGCTTGAAACTTGTTTTCATCCATTGAAACTCCCTTACCATGCAGTCACTACATGGTCCAAATACTCTACCTCTTCTTGGCTAAAAGAACATTTGGACAATTTTACAAATAAGCTTTGATCAACCAAAACCTGTAGCACCATCTATAATTGATGAATATGTTGACTCCAATCCTTACTATACACCAATATGTCATCAAAAAAGGCTAAGACAAACTTCCTCAAAAATGGCACCATAATCTCATTCATTACTGTCTGAAATGAAGTTGGAGCATTGGTTAAACCAAATGACATCCCCAGCCATTCATAGTGCCCTGAATGTGTCCCAAAGTTAGTTTTTATATCTATCTTCTTACTTTAACGATATTTGATGGTACCCTGATATGAGATCCAACTTGGTAAAATACCCAGCCCCATATGCAGTTCGTCCACAGTAGGCATAGGAAAATAATCTTCTATAGTAATTATTTTCAGTGCTCTATAATCCACACAAAACCTCCAGGTGTCATCCTTCTTTTTAACCAAAATGAGAGTAGAGAAGGGACTGTTATTGACAGTGATAGAGGCCTTTTTTTTTTTTTTTTTGATCGGCATAGAGGTATTACGAGATCACTTTTCACAGAATGCATATGCAAAGAGGTATTACGAGAGGAATTCAAAGTCTCAAAGATCAGAAAAAAAAAAACAAAGGAAAATGAGCCATCGAGCATCACATTGACGATTTCATATGTCACATAAACCTTCGATACCAAGACTCAAACGCAATGAAATGTAGAGACTTAACTTCGACCCTAGGAGGAAAAGCTCGAGACTGGCTCAAAAAACTCCACAAAACATCCATCTCTAGCTTCAAGAAGCTCTCCTAATATGGTGCAAAATGAGTGGAAGTGACATTAAGATCGGGGTTGTCGTGTCCGTAGGAAAACTAGTCCAAATATTCTTTTGAATGGTTAAAATTCTTATTTATTTTAAAAGTGGTTTTAAAAGTTGATTACTGAAAATTAAAGTAACAAATAACATAACATTCATTTTGAAACGAATGAATAAGAATAAATTTAGACGGTTAAGTCAATTTTCAAAATTAATTTGATTTCATTATAACTTTGAAGTGCAGTTGAATGACATGGACCCATGTGACTACCTATACATAAATAACCCTATGCTACAGTACAAAAAGATTGTATGGCAATTGCAGTTTTTTCTCTCATCCATTCACAGTGTACAGCACCTATACATATTATTATCATCACCTTCAAAAAGGGATTTTCTAGGGATTAAAGCATATATTGTTTTGTTTAGTAAAAAAGCCAAACCTATAAAGACTAGTAAAGTGTGTGCAAAGCTTAATAGAGAGCAAAAATTAGTCTAACAATCCATTTTACTCTCAATTAATCAGCATTTGAAACTGTAGCTTTTAAAGTTATAGGGAAAAAAAACGTTCTTTCTAAGGGGACAACCCCTACTTTATAATGCATAAAAGAGATCAGCAAATATACGTAAGTACTATGTGATCAAAATGAGGGCCCATTTATATATATATA
>JAYMTF010005163.1:0-11996 GCA_036897485.1 Pelargonium nanum | reverse complement strand
GTAACAGTAAAGACATAATTATACTCAAAACATAGTATTCAAATAAATTTGAAACAATTTATAGTGATTATATTGCATACACCGTGCAATGCACGGGACATCATCTAGTGTTTTTTAAAGCAAGAACCAAAGCTCACTATGAAACAAGTGTCTTATACATATATTATACATGTGTGTTTTTTTGTCACATCAAAATCATATGCGAATAATAAAAATCCTTGTGTTGCACTAGACAACAACGAGCTTAACTAGCTCAATTATTGGTGGAAATGGACATGACAATTCACACAAAGGGTTGTTAATGAATTGTATCAATTTATTGACATTTGATTGATAATTTGGAATTCTGGTTAAAGTTAGTCATATACGAAGAAGAGGACAAGCTTTAAAAAAAAAAAAAAAAGAGTTCTACTTAATTGTTGAACACCATCACTAGTTTGGAGGAACTAATTAAATTCAAGATGTGAAAAAGGCAAATTAATAAGTTGAACTAGGTCATTATGGGCAATTTGATGAGAAATTATAAACCACAAAATTTTCAGTATGTATATGATAATTACGAGTTATTAAAAAATTAGTAACTATTATGTTAAAACACAAAAATTCAAAAAATGGTAGCTCTTAAGCCAATAAGTCGAAAATGGCAAATAAGAGGCATTGACGAAGCTGAGGGGCTTCTGAGTAGGTAGCATTCCATGCTAACGACATTCACTTAAACTATGTGAATAAGAGTAACATTACTAAATATCATACTTAATTATATGATCATCACACAAAAAAATACTGAAACCAAAGACTCTCAATAGATGCTAAGTAGCACATATGTGATTAATTGAGTTAGAATCAGGTTTTACAATTCAATTATTAGATGATTAAACTGTGAAATTTGTAATATCTTCAATAAACTAAACAACTTCACCTTCGTAATAATACATTTTCGAAATAAGGTAGAATCATTTTCATTGGACCCACACTACTTTAGAAAAAGTTGGCATTTAGGAGAATGCATAGAATTGTTCATAACAACTAATTAAATTGACTAATCAAACACTTTCATAACTAGTCTACAATAGTTCTTTTTTGTATCTTTGTGCCCTTAAACTTTTCTATTAGAGAATGATATGTCAACTCTTTAATTTGTTTTCTTCCATACATGTCCTTTTGAAATAAGAAAAATCATAACAATGGAGGTGACATAGATTTCTTGTCTTTTTGTATAGTTTACAACTATAAAATCCACACAATGTTCCTCCATCTCCCTCACACACTCTTTCTTGCTTGTAGCTTCACCTATCATTTGAGCAAAACAACCAAATATTATACCAAATCAACCATGAATTCTCTATCCATCTCAAGAACCTACTCATTGCTTGATTCAATGAGAGCCTCATCTCCCACACACACCAACTCCAATATTGAGCATCACCAAAACTACTCTTCATGGATGGTTAGTGACTCTTGTTCCAAAATTTAGGGCATGTTTAGTCGTGAATTATTTCTCAAAATTTTCAGAGAACTGGAAAACTTGTTTAGTTGCACTTTTATATATTTTGAAATCTCACGAAGTACTATCATGCATAAATGTTTCTTTTTTTTAAGTTGAACTTTTTTTACGTTGTAATTTAAATATTAAAAAAAGTTGCTACTAAACAAGTTTTCAATATAGAAAACAGAAAATTGAAAAACGAAAATATAGAAACTAAAATGAAAAATTGTTTTCTACAACTTAACGAGCTCTTAGTACCTTCCAAGTATTGGTAATTAAAAAAAAAAAAGTTTCTTGTGAATCTAATTCTTGATTTAATTGGTGCATAGGTTAAGCATCCATCAGCCATTGAGAAATTTGAGGAGATAATTGATGCTTCTAAAGGGAAGAAAATAGTGATGTTCTTGGACTATGATGGAACACTAACTCCCATTGTTGATGATCCTGATCGAGCTTTCATGTCTGATAAGGTACATTCGAGGGAATTTTTTTTCCTATATATACTATAAACTAAAAATTCAAACCGATAGTTACCGAACACCTATAGTTATGTTTGATTTAATGTGATGAATCAGGTGAGAGCAACACTGAGAAAGTTGGCTAGGTATTTTCCCACAGCTATTGTGAGTGGAAGGTGCAGAGACAAGGTACAATTAAGTATAATATACTATTTGTTAAAAATTATATTGATAATTTTTTTAATTTGATTAGTGAACTTTAATTTCTCTCTAAAATATTTGGTAAATTGTTCTAGGTGCATAATTTTGTGCAATTAGAAGAGCTGTACTATGCTGGAAGCCATGGCATGGACATAAAAGGACCATCAAAAGGTTCCAAATACAAGAAAGTGAGTTTTAATTTTTAGGACAAGAAAGTGAACTTTTTATGTTTTTGTTCAATACCATTGAATTAGGTTATCTTGAAATGTAGTTAATTATGTGAACTAGTTTTGCTTGTAATTATAATCTAATTTTCTTCTTTAACAATTAATTAGGGCAGTGAAGGTACCATCTGCCAACCAGCAATTGAATTTATTCCCATGATTGATGAAGTCTACAATCTTCTTGTGGAGAAAACTAAATCAATTCATGGAGCTAAGGTGGAGAACAACAAGTTCTGTTTATCGGTCCATTTTCGATGTGTCGATGAAAAGGTTAGTAAAAATCAATGATGCTTGTTATTGATATACACACTTTTTTTTTTCAAGCAGTTAATTATATATGAATTATCAAAAATACTTTTAACATAAATTAATTATGACCCCATAAAACTTATTACTATAAGATCATACTTGAATCGTAGATAACTTATTCTTAACTTTTACGTAAAATAATAGGAACGACAACGATAAGTTTGAGAAACATGAACTATATATCTTTATAAAATATTTGTCGTGTAAAATTGAGTAAACAATTTACATAAAATTTCAGAAATGGAGTGAATTGGCCGAACAAGTTAAATCGGTGCTCAAGAACTACCCTAAACTTAAGCTTGCTCAAGGAAGGAAGGTTTTAGAGATTCGTCCTACCATCAAATGGGACAAAGGGAAAGCTCTTGAATTTTTGTTAGAGTCACTTGGTGAGTTCTTCAATTTAAACCATAATTATACCCTTCACTAATTGATTAGAGCAAATCAATTTGAATCTTTTATTATTTGAAATGATACATGTTCTTGTTTAATCACTAGCTATAATATTTCTCCTTTACAGGATATGCAAATTGCGCTAACGTGTTTCCTATTTATATTGGTGATGATCGAACTGATGAAGATGCATTCAAGGTATGTTATAATTATTTTTAACTTATACGGGTGAGTTGAATAATTCGTAATTAGGTCTCTCTTTAAGTAATTCATCTGGTTGGATATTTGATTAAGTTAAAAGCAACTTTAATATGTTCGCATCTGAAATAAATATTAGAAGAGCTAAACCTATTTATTTGGTCACAACCTATGTTTTAAACGTAAAAAACACTTCAAATTTGATGAAAATAGTAGTTGTCCAAAAATATGCAAATCACTAATAGCTATATTCATTTATTTATTTATACTATTGTCAGATATTAAGGGACAGAAGACAAGGTTTTGGTATTGTTGTTTCTAAATATCCCAAGGACACCAATGCCACTTATTCTCTACAACAACCTGCACAGGCAAGTACCACATAGGAACATTGTATATATGTTTTTTTATTGATTGAACATCATATTTTCTGTTATTGATTACATGTGTGTGTATATATATTTATATATTTATATAATTTTATATGTGATTATGCTTCTCATTATTGTTATTTTTGTGTATGTATATAGGTTATGGATTTTTTACAACGATTGGTGGAATGAAAACATTAACTGATCGAGCCTCAAGGTCCGAGTGTAATAAAAAGTCTATATATGTGAAAAAACATAATATTAGATTGGATGAAAAATGCAGTTGCATGAACGAAAATTGCAAATCTTAGACAAATTAAAAAAGATAGTGATTTTATTTATATATATCTTTAGTTTTTATTGTCCATGAGGTACACAATACGTTGTAGCTTTACTGTGTATATGACAAATATTGTGACTTCATCGTTTGTGTGTGGAAAATATTGTAATTACGCAAGTAATTTAATCTATTATTTTGAGTTTTGTACATCTCTCATCTTTATTACTGTGTATATTAAATCAAAATTTATGTATTATTACGAGAAAATTGCTTCAGATGTTTAGACATGAGCAAACTGATCGGTATTTTATTAATTAAACTCACTCAATAATTATAACCGCGCGATTTTCAGGTATCATATTAGCGCGTCATCACAGTTCAGACAACGTTCAAGTCCAAGTCCTCTTGTTCTGCGTTTTCTCACGTCTTCTCTCATCCTTTTATTTCTTTTCCAACATTGTGCTTTGACAGTCACTTTATTAACAATTCAAATATTTAAGTTTAAAACGTCATTAAAATGGATGGATAAGTTCAAGGTAATAATATATTCAACCTATGATCATTCCCATTTTTCATTACCACAAAGAAAAAGAAACCGTTATACAAGCATTGACAAAGTAAAGAGGATCCAAAAATAAGGGCTGAAAATAGGAGCACAAAAAGGAGAGACCCTAGAACCGCACCACATTTCCTTTTCCTAATTACTAACAAAACTCACATCATTGCGTTGTCCAATCCTCAATGTCACCACTCAATTCTCTCCATGCACATCAACCACCCATTCCCATGCAAACCCTAATTTACCTCTTTTTGTCTATCCACCAACTCAAAAACTTTCTCCTCTCTCCCTCTACCCATGGAGGGGCGGGGTCCTCCTCCTCCCGGACCCCGCCACACCTTGTCGGACATCAACGAGCACGAGCCCCACGTCTCTTCCCCGCCCCCTCCCCCGTTGCCTATAGTCCTCCGCCAACCCGATAATCCCCCGGATTGGGATAGTTTCGTCGTCCAATTCCCCAAAGAGCAAATTTACTATGTTCCCCCACCCGAGCATGAGAAGTTCATGGAGCGCGTCCGGGAGAAACAAAATCCCAAACCCTACCAGACTCGCACGTGCAAGATCGTTATCGCTGTAATAATCTGCATTATCATCATGGGAGTGATTCTAGGCTCCTTAGCGCCTCTCTTTAACCCTAAAGGCCCTTCTTTCTCGATTTCTCGTATCTCGGTCAAGAGCTCCAAATCCTACCAAGTGACCGTGAAGGCGAAGAATCCGAATGAGAAGATGGACATGATTTATGAGAGCGTAGGGCAAGCATTTCTCACATATAAAGGCGAGCCGGTAGGTTTGGGGAAATTACCAAATCTTAAACAAGGTGAAGGTGGCTCGAGCAATGTGAACTTAGTTCTTACGAGATCCGACGACGAATTACCCAAAAAGCTCAAGAAAACGTTCAAGGACTCGAAACCGAAAGATCTTGTCCTGAAAATGAGCGTATCCGTGAGGTTGAAGCTAGGGATGATCACGACTAAGGCGACGGAGACGGACGTTACATGTAATTTGAGAGTGAAAGCGTTGGGAAAGAGTACCAAGATATTAAAACAAAGTTGTGAAACATAAGAGGACGACCTAATTATAAGATTTATAGATGATCTTTGGTAATGTTCTTGATTGTTTTATTAATAAATTTATCATGTTTTGGGCTCTACATTTCTTGTGCTTTATAGTTTCAATAATTATAGCTCTTTTTCGTTGCGTTCATTGAAAAAAAATAATTGTTTTGTTCGCGGATATATGGGGCTGTAATAATTTATCTAAAGCATTAATTATGTTCCAATTCTATCATTTGTAGGGTTTTATTTCTTGGCTTCTTTGTTCTTGGCTCTTTATTTGTAAATTTATTTATTTATTATTTTCATGGAAAAAGTTTGGTGTCTCCTTCAACCCATTAACATCATTATCAGCTGGTTAATCAGTTCTCTGAGCCAAAAAAACTAGAAAATAAAGAAAGAGTTGTATAGTTTTTGGTTAATCAGAATAGAGAAACAAAATTTATTTTGACGAGTTCTTTTACGTACGAACAATAGATTACGAAACATGACATGTCATTTTATCATTTACGTAATTAATCGACCATATACACATATACATACATGATACATATATATGTATTAATGTATATGTAGGGTTTAGAAAAATCCAAATAAATGAAGGAGAAATAAATGAAATAAAGTCAAAAGTTGCATGCGAGTTCGAACATGGGAACATAATTGTACCAACATGGGAAACAATTTTGCTGTGGGATAGAGAGCATGTATCTATCAATCTCTTCTAGCCAAACACATTTTTTATATATATAAATGTGTATAGATTTAATATGAAAAATGTTTGACAACGATGAAGCGAGTTTGTCTTGTTTCAATAAAAATAATGTTGACTGATTATGTAAATGTCTAGACGATTATGAATGAGCACGAAATAAATTCGAATGAACATAATTTTCTGAGACTCAAACTAGAGTCTTACTTGAATGGATCTCCATAATTTATTATATATTGTATTTGACACTCTTAATTTTGTCAATAGTAGTTATATTATCGTAATCTACGTATCAGTATTGCAGAAATAAATTTATATGTCGTATAGTCAACTCATATATAAGTCTTTGAAATCATCCGGCCTCAATAACAACAATGTCAAGTGCAACTATATCGATCCCGAAAGTCATACATCTTTTCATTATTAACATATTTTTATGTACTTGTGCAATTAATACTCAAGAATAATACACTGAGTGACGAAAGAAAAAATAATGAAAGAATCATGATTAACTACGTGCCATGATGAGCTCAAAAACCAACAAATAATTAACTACGTGCCTCCCATAACCCTAAAACCAACGTGCTTGTATATTTTTATCTTAAAAACAACCTGCACAGATCGAACCTACCATGATAATCCCATAATTCTTGTCTAAAACTCTTGAGATCCTCCGTTTATCGAGGACCGGTTCTTTCGGTACCTACCATTCCACCAACACACACAAACAACAAACAAAAAATAATTCGAGGAAAACAATAATTAACTACACACAAAAGACATTGAATTGAACCAATTTTTTGTGATTGTTATAAAGCAAGAAACCTGAAAAATACCATTCTCTTTTCTTGAACATCTTGTAAACTCATAGTTCTCGCCACCTCATTCCCTTCTCTTTAACCGAAAAAGATCGATACAGACAATTGTCAACGCAAGTACGAGGATTGAAACCTGACGTCTTTCTTTAAACCTTTTTTTATAAACTCTCTCTTTCTAACAACATTCCTCAAGATGTTGTTTCAATTTTCATTTGCTCTCTTCTTTTGGTCACGAATAAAGTCGATGATAGCGTCAAAAGCTCATGTTAGCCTCAACGACGACAAATGAAGTGGTGGCTCGTTGATCGCATTAGAAGCTCGTGATAGCCTCCGCGACAATTGAGTCATTTCTCAAATAATATGGCGGACGATTCTCCGGTTAAAAAACCGGGTTGTAGCATCTTGAGTGCGGTTTTCGGGAGGCGAAAGTTCTGGCTAAGAAGATCAACCTCAACCGGATCACTTCCTAGTTATGATTCGTTAAAAGCACCGACTCCTCCCCCCGGAAGGAGGAGACGTAGTGGCTCAGACGAGGCTATCTCCAAACCGTCCGACGTTGTCCCAAAGCCAGCCGCCCGACCAATCCAAATTGTCCCTCCCCCCTCAGGACAACCTCATGTAAACAACAAACCCCTTCCCACGCATCAACAACAAGTTGTTGCGGCAGTTCAGTGCACGAGACTCCAACAGCCCAATAACAACAACAATTACCAGGTCCGTAAAAATCCAAACGATCAAGCAACGCAACCTCAACAAATGCCTCTAAGTCGATCAAACTACACTAGTGCCAACCAATTCAAACGTCAGCCCTCAACGGGGATCTCCGGCGAGCTCGAACGGATGATCAACGATCAACAAAGATCAAAAGGAGGCGGTACCCTAGTCCGAGCTTCCTCCGGCAACGTGATGCTCTACGGAAACTTGGGCAATTTGAGGCAAGGAGGGGGAGGAGGAACCAGCATTTCCAAAAATGTCTACGACCAACCCAAAAACAATGCAACAAGAAATGAGGGCACACAATACCCTAATGGCAAAATCGTAAATAATGTTGTCAATCCAAAAGAAACTCAAGAAGGCTCATTGTGCCGTGCCGTATCAACAAGAATGGATCCGGAGAAGTTGAAGATGTTGGGAAATGAAGATTACAAGAATGGAAACTTCACAGAAGCTTTGGCATTGTACGAAGCCGCGATCGCCATTGACCCGAACAAGGCTGCGTATAGAAGCAACAAAAGTGCAGCATTGACTGCTCTTGGGAGGATCTTGGAGGCTGTTTTTGAGTGCAGAGAGGCCATTCGAATCGATCCTCGGTATCATAGAGCTCACAATCGTCTAGCCAAATTGTACCTAAGGTAAGAGAAAAACTTGTAGTTTGTAACATTTTTCATTGTTTCAAGGGTAAAATCGTACTTTTGCACCTCACGGCGATGAAATTATAGTTTTACACTTTTACGAAGATTCTGACGTTGAATATTTTAAAAATTAACAAATTTTGGCGCTAAAAGTTATGTTATCGAGGATTAATAGTTAATTTTTAATCAAATTCTTCTACTAACACATTTTTATGATCAGTCGTAATCCTATGAATGTGATTCTTATAAATGTGTATTTGTTAAATGTGTATATAGATTAGGAGATACAGACAAGGCCATGCACCACTACAAACAATCAGGACCAGAAGCAGATCCTGATGACACAACCAAAAGCAAAAAGCTTCAAGCTCATCTCACCAAGTGCACTGAGGCCAAGAAGCTTAAAGATTGGAACACACTTGTCAAAGAGACTGACAATGCTATTTCAGCTGGTGCAGATTCAGCACCACAGGTCTGTACGTTCCCTTCCTATCAATCAAATTATAGTTTCAATGTTTAGGCAATTTCGGCTTTGTATCGGGTTTGTTCGAGTTCAGAATGATAAAGTTATGACTCAGATTCGACCTGTGCTTTTATGTTTAATTGGGATATGGGTCGCATGTCACATAAAGTCAGATCGGGTTTCACTCTTAATTTAGGCATAAAATTTGATTTTAATGCGCAATTTGAGCTGATAATTAGTATTGTTTTATTTTGTTTTATATTCTAACTATTTGTGTCACAAATTAGATATTTGCATTGCAAGCTGAGGCGTATTTGAAGCTCCATAAGTTCCAAGAGGCTGAAAATACATTGGCAAGAGGTCCTCAATTTGATGTTGAACATTGCACCAAATTCTTTGGCCCTATCGGAAATGCTAATTTGTTAGTGATTCAAGCTCAAGTCGACATGGCCGCCGGCAGGTTTGTTTTCAATCCCACACGTCTCTCGATACTTAAAATAACTATTATCCAACTTTTCTACACGACATGACACTACCAAATACTACCTCCGTTTTAAATTAAATGTCGTTCTAGAGTTTTTCACAAATATTGAGGAAAGACGTTAAATGACCTTTTTACCTTTAGATAAATACATAAAACTCATTATTGCTAGTACACCGCTAATATATTTAGTCAACTTTAATGCTAAAAACTTTTCTTCTTCTATATAAAGGTCATCATGACAAAGGGCATTATGAGAAAATCATGTGTATAAGTTTGCTAAAAGTATAAAGTGACATTTAATTTGAAACAAAATTTGGACTCTATATTGACATTTAATTTGAAACGAAAATATGATCACCTTCTTTCTATAATGTCTATAATATTTATTTGTTTACAACATTTTTACTGTTTGTCAACGACATTTCTGTTCTAACAATACATTAAATATGCACTTAAATATTTTATTTATCGAGTAGACTCGGACTATTACTATTTATCTAACTTTTCTACACGATAATCGACATGACACATTTAAATTTGTCCTGATAGGTTCGATGATGCACTAGCAGCGGCCCAACGTGCAGCTCAGCTCGACCCGAGCAATAGGGAAGTGAACGGTGTTACGAGAAAGGCGAGAGCTACCTCCGCGGCTAGGGCAAAGGGAAATGACCTCTTCAAGGCTTCGAAATTCTCGGAAGCTTGTGCAGCGTACGAAGAGGGACTCGAGCACGATCCGCACAACTCGGTGTTGTTGTGCAACCGAGCCGCATGTCGATCAAAACTAGGAGAGTACGAGAAAGCAGTGCAAGATTGTACGGCTGCGCTTAAGGTCCGACCTTCGTACAGCAAGGCTAGGCAAAGAAGAGCCGATTGCAATGCCAAGGTACGTTTACATATTTAGCCATCTTTGTTATCCCGAACTTATTGTCGAATACTGGAGCTAGCAATTCAGGTTTTGGATCAGATTTTTACTTAGCTTGAGTTGGAAAAGTCTAATCTTTACTAGACTTGGAAAGGGTTGCGGGTAACTGTATCGGGTTTTTTTGGGTGAAATGTGCATATTTGATCCGACATAAAAATTGATTATATCTATATTATGTAGTTCGAACCCATAAAAATGTGGACCGATTTTGGACTCAGGTCGAACTTGAGACCGGGACTAATTGTGAAATTTTGGGATCGGACTAAAATTGGGATATTGAGGTATTATGATGATTCCCCATCTATTTTGGTAAAAAAAAAAAAAAAGCGCAATCTGAATTGACCTTAAAAAGTATTGACTCGTGCGGTTTTGAGTCACAAGTCGGGTTTTCTTAATTAACATCTAAAACGTGTTGGTTGAGTGTGAATTGCCTAATCCGATCCACAATTTTTCCATCGAAAATCTGACCCTTAAATATTTTTTTGTGCTTTTTTGCTTGAAATAGTTGAAAAAATGGGAAGCTTCTATACAAGACTATGAAGTGTTGGCTAAAGAGAAACCAGAAGATGAGGAGGTTAGGAAGGCTTTGGAGGAGGCAAAGAGAGAGCTAAAGAAACAACAAGTTATTTAAATAAAATTATATATCATATTATGTATTTTATATTCTTAGTTTCATTTATTTATGTATAGTTGTATGTGTATTTTTTTTCTTAAACTCTTTTTTTCATTCTATATATATTGCATAAAGTCAATTTTGTCTATAAAAACGAGGGTTTTTTTTTAGGTTAATTTTGTCTTTATATACATTATTGTATAATGGTATATTATGAGGGAAATAATTACAATAAATCACATAATATAGTAAAGTTTAATGGGCCCGATACTTTACTAAATGGGCCACCTTCAACACTTAAAGCCTATTGGGCTTTGTTTGCGAAAGCCCAACATAACTACACAGTTCAACCATTTAGATTTTCAATTCTGAATATGTTGAAAAATATGAAAATTCAAGCATCATAAGTTCACTTAATTAGAGTATATTTACTATTAATTAATAAGAAATTCTCTTTTTATTGAATTAAATGAATAAATCTCAAGCTTTTTGTTTAAATAACTACATCACCTTTCACTAGGCTAAATGAATTATTTCAGTCAATTTTATAATAAAAGCATAAGAGTTAAAAATCTTATCTAATTATTAAAATAGGTATGGTGTACAAGATGCTTTACACCCATTAATCCATTGAATTATAATATAATTAATTAGTTAAATTTTTATTGTATCAAATGAATCTCAAACTTTTTTGTTTAAATAATGAAATCAACTTCCACTCATACTACTATTAAATTAATTATTCCAGTCAATTTTATAATAAAAGCATTAGAATTAGCAATTTTACATTTCAACAAAATGACATGCATCATAATTTTGCTAAATTATAATATATTTAAGAAATAATTAATAGGACATTGTCTTTTTATTGAATTATTAAGTGAACCAGACCTAACTAAATTGTAAGTACCAACAAAAAAAACCCTAACAGAGAGGCGGCTCATTGGGAGAGAAATCCCTAGGCGGCGGCTCCTTTGGCGGCGGCTAGGGCTAGCATATCGCAGAGGACGTGTCTCTCGCATGAGAGTTATAATACCATTAGGGTATTTTGAGAGGCGGTGATTGTTTTCGTTTGTGGCGGGGAGGGGTGGGGAGGTGGGTGGTTGG
>JAYMTF010005162.1:0-11997 GCA_036897485.1 Pelargonium nanum | reverse complement strand
CATCTCCGCGGTGCTTGGTCTCCGTCGACTACTTCGCTCGCCATGCTTCATCTCCGCGGTGCTTGGTCTCCGGCGAGCGAGCACGGCTTGGTTTCTCGTCGCCGTCGTCGGGTGTGGGTGGAAGGTGGAGCAGATGAGCAAATGGTGATTTTGAGAATTAGGGTTTCTGAAATTAAATTGGGCTAAATTGGATGTTGGGGGTAGTATGGTCTTTTAGTCATCTAAGTAACGGCGTAAGTAACGGAAAGAACTCGGAATAGCATGGGCAGTCCAAAGTTACAAAACTTAATTCAGGGGTGCCAACTAAATGGAAGCTTACTATAAGGGGTCCATATGTAATTACCCCTTATTTATAATACAATAGATATGAGATTTTATACAATCATAAAAAGATTAGAAAAAAAATCCCTAATTTCTTTATTTTTTTAAAAGAATATATGCTAAATTTTAATTGTGATTTTCAGTTCTCTTGTATATATAAAATAAATTATTGTTATTACTCTTTTTTATATATTGAAATTAGAATCTACTCGTAATTTACATTCTTCTCCTACATTATAACGTTGAGTTCTCAAGTGTAAAATTTGTTTGTTCTTGCTCACAAGTATAAATTAAAAAGAGAGATTTTACATCATTTCATAAACTTTCACATGGACACTACAATGTGTCATTTGTCATTTGTTCCAATTTTTTTCAAATGAACTCTTTTGTTAGAGCTTTTGCTCATGCATGAAACTATATTGACAAATTTAATTGAAATTGTGAACAATATTTATTTATCTATTTCTGCAATTTTATTATTTATTAAAATATAGTGCCCCACTAATACGAAGTTTTGGATCCGCCACTGAGAGGAGGTGAAACCATTTAACCCAACACTAATCTAAAAAAAAGTGTCAGTACAAGGGATGCGAAACTATTTAACCCAACACTAATCTAAAAAAAAAGTGTCAGTACAGAGAAGGCGAAACCATTTAACCCAACAAAAAATATGTGGATTATGTGACTAGCACATGATGAGAGAGAATGTCAACTTCAAGTAGTTTTATTTATTTATATGAAGTTGTTTTATTGTATCAACCACACTAGGGTGTACACGGGTGGGTGACCCGCCCCGTTCACCATATCCGTCCCCCACCCGCCTAAAACGGATTTATAATACCTCAACCGTTGACCATCCGTTGAAGATGAAAATCCGGTGGGTTTGGATTGTTACGTGTGGCATAAGATCCACGGGTTGAACCGCCCTTTCCGTATCAATTTATCACTTTATTACAATTTTTATCCCATTCAGTCCAAAATAGTCCAATTAGTCCAGAGTCCAAATACTGCACGAAATTTTTCCATTCATGTTATTATTTAATTTTTATTTATGTTATTAGTTAATTATAGTTTTGAATTTTCTTCTACTAAAATTGTTAGAATCTTAATACAGTAATGAAATAATACTCATAATTTTTTCCAGCAAGTAATACACTGATAAAAATAATCATTTTTGTCAAAATAAAACATAAACTAGTCATCTGGAAGAATAATGCATCTTTACTGAAAGAAAATTGAAGCAATATCAAGCATAAACATATACAAAATTGAAGCATATGATCATACACATTCACATCCTGCAGAAAAATATAGAAAATCAAAGTTAAAATCAAATTACCTAAAAGAATAAAAAACATTAAAGCATGCAACTACAGATCTGAGAAGAGACTGAATTAATTATTACAAACTAATCAAATATAAATAAGAAAACACACAAAAATTGCTCAAATCTCAAAAATCCCCGAAGTAATGATTGGAAGATGGCGAATGTTAGTGATCAGATCCGACGACTCCAGTAGTTCCAATTAGTGTGACACATGTTGAAAACATCAGGTAAAAACGACACCCATAAGTAACCGAAACGGTTCAAATTTACAGAAGTGTTTCTCATTGTGTGCAAGTAAAATTGTCGCCAACTTTTGATATATAATACAAAGAAAAGTTTCAACACCTGGATAATTTACACAGCTTCACTGTCATGCAAGAAATCAAACAAATCCCAATTAAGAGTACTTTCATTTTTTGATTGCCAGGTAGGGCAATATGGGGATTTCACTATATAAAATACCAATTAAGAGTACTTTCACTTAAACAGCTTCACTGTGAAGTACGTGGACCCAAGTCGACCGCCGCTCCGCTGTTCTTCAGTCGACCGTCCGACCCTCCTGCTCGTCGATTCCTTGTGACCTATAAAAAAATAGACGCTAAGCACAATAAATATAATTTTGTCTATTGGGTTTACGTAGAAATTTGATTAGAATTTTTAGAGATTGTAAGTTCAGTGATGGATTTCAGAGAAGCGGCTTGGAGCAGTTTGGAGAGCGGCGGGTCCGGCGAGACGAATAAAGGGCCGGCCACCACCAAAGAGTACGTTAATGGAGGAGGCTCCAATATGTGGTGGAGGAGGGTCGGGCCGGGGAGGCTCCAATAAGTAATGGTGGTTTGGTGGTAAGTGGGTTTTGGTAATGGAGGCGACCCGCGATGGTGGAGTTGGAGGTGTGAGGTTCCGGTGTGTGGAGGAGGATCGGGGCTGAGAAAAGAGACAGGGCTCTCCGGCGGCAAGAGTAGAGGAAGCTGATGAGATTTGAGCTCCAATTCACATCATTGACAGATTTGAGCTCCAATTCTCTCCTTCTACAACTCTATCCTCTCTTCTTTCCTAATCCCTCACTCTGCTCTCCATCTATAATTCTCATTCTATCTCTGGTAAATTAAAAGGACTGCATCAGTTTATTGTGACAATAAGAACACAATTTCAATTGCTCACAATCCAATCTCTCACGATAGAACAAAACACGTAGAAGTAGATAAACAGTACTCCATCAAAGGAAAGATTGTGAGTGGATTAATTTCTATTCTTTATGTTCCCAAAACTGAGCAAGTTCTTAATAGATTGACCAGAGGATTACCAAAGAAACAATTTGATAAGTTAATTAGCAAGCTGGCCATGGAAGACATCTACAAGCCAGCTTGAAGTGGAGTGTGGAAAAAATCAAACATCTGATTACTCAATACTACAAGTTAGGCTGTATATTCTGTACATATTATGTTGGATTCTTTTCTCTATATAATAGAATTATGGCCCCAACTATTTTCTCTGAAACAACAATTGACAGGGTTTTCACTTTCAACATAGAACATTCAGTAAAAGCAAATACCACAAAATGTAGACAAAAATGAGAATGAAAATAAAAACACCTTAGAGTAAGGCAGGATGTGATCATAGTCATGGCAGAGACAGCCAGGGCAGCCCACAAGCTTCCTGAAAACAATGTTGCCGAGCGCGTCGAACTGAACTTCAATGCTCTTCTGATTCTTTCCATTGTGATTAATAAATTCTGAAAACCCTCAGCACTGAACCATAGCTACCTATAAGCAGAAGCAAGTAATGCAATTCCGAAACAGGGTGTGAAATTGGGAAATAAATAAGAAAGCAAAGAGAGAAGACGAAGTGGGGCCAAATGGCATTGTTGCGTTTTCTTCCTTTTCCAAACCACAAATTTTAATCATTTGCTTCAATAATCTCCTTCAGTTCTCCAACGATTCATGCAACTGACAAATTGATAGTGTTTAAAAAAATGAAAGCTTTCAGTTATTTCAGTAAAAGACAAAGGAAGAAGAAGATGATTGTTGTTTAATACTTTAATTAGACTAAGGGCATTATTGTCTTTCTAAATGCTAAGTTAACAATATCCATCTTTTACACTTTTAGTAATTAAATAGGGTAGTTAGTTGTCGACTTCGGAAACAGAGGGGGTCATGTGTTTTTGAGTCCAAACATAAGGTGCTTTACTGTAATTACCCCATTACTTTTTAATTCAAATCTTTCTCAACCCACAATATTACTGATACTGAAGTATCACCCATGTCAATATCCATGGGTTTCTCATAACCCGGCTCAATCGTTTCTCTTTCTCTACATCCAATAGTAAACTGCCACGTGGCATGCATGCACATTACATGAAATAAGGCTACATGCTACAATAACAACCTTACATATAATATGTTTGAGTGTCGTTAACAGAAATGATTTTGATCTATGGTTCAACTCTCCACTCTACTCAATTTTTTATACCAGATCTGGGCCTTCTTTTCAGCTTTTAATTGGGCCTTTTCTTTTCTAGCTTTTGAATTGGGCCAAAAAAATATACAAGATTTTGAATGGATCATTTTCTTATTTATAGTTTTTGAAAGGCCGAAACATATACTAGTTTTTATTAGGCCATAACATTTACTTTTATTAAACCAATATATATGTAAGTTTTGGAATAGACATTGGCCAATGTAGATTAACCAATTTACTTCTTATGTATGTCTGTGTTATTGTAATTTACAATATCTTTTACATTGATATAAAATATGAATAAAATTTTAATTGTAAATTTTTTTTTCAGTGAAACTTAGCGGTACATTCGAAATGAGTGAGCCTTTGAGCGAAGCTCATTTTTTTTTGAACGATTGAGCGAAGCTAATTAGTTGAAGCCATAATCTACATTATTCAGACCATTTGGCTTTTTAACAGTTTTAGACAAGATTTGAGCATTTTGGTCATTGTTTTAAATTTGAATTTAAATATTGAATTATTAAAATAAATTATTTAATTTAAACTCCATGGGATGAACTTTGCATTTCAATGTACTTTGCTCACTTTTTAGTTATCCGGATACAACTTTAGGGCTAGAACCGAAATAATTTTTTCGACTGCACCTAACTGATGCGGGGTACGTCTTTAATTGATTGGTAAAGAAATATGGTTGAAGTGGAAAAAAAATTAGATACTACCATATTAAGAAAAATACTAATTAGATTTATGACTGATTCTACCCAAAAAATCACAAGTTTAAAAGCAAATGAAGACACGATGCGTGGCGCCCGAGCGCCACGTCATCAAGCTCATCAACTATGAAGCCCAACCCGAAGTTGCGTGTCTAAGGCACCGGCCCGGCACATGGTCGCCTCCGAGGCCGTCGGCGACATCCAACGTCGCTTGGCGGCGCCCAAGTCCATTGTGCGTGCCCAACGCCAATAGGCGCCTCCGAGGCCGTCGGCGACCTCCAACGTCGCCCCGCGGTCCCCAAAGCCACCTCGCGCCCTGGGCCCCCAAACGGACAAGTCCGCGAAGACCAAGGCCCGAACCTCCACCCGTCCGTACAGGACACCCTTCCCCACTTCGTCCTTGGTCTGTACCTTTATTCTCCGAGGCTTCCATGCTCTGTCCTTGGCCATCCAAGGATTAAAGCCCCAAGCCTTGCCGCGCCAAGAAGTCACCCTTCTCCCTCATTGTACAAACTTTTCCAACTCCTTCATAATTCTTCCCCACTTCATCCAAGAGCCTCCCACAACTCTCCCAAGTCCCTTTGAGCACCCAAGACACCCCAAAACCTCACCAAGGAAAAAGGGGTCCGTATGGTACACATCCTTGCAAACTCATCCCAATGCGCCTCAAGGACTTCCAAGGCCCTCCCAAGCCTCTTCATGGCCATCCAAGGCCCATCCAAGGGCAATCATGACCATCCGTACCGTCCACATCCTTGCTCCCTCCATCAAAGCTCCAAGCTCCAAGCTCCAACCATGGGATTCGGGACGCGCTCACGCCAAGACCCAGACCCATGTTCGTACGTGACACGCCCAAGTCGAACATGGGACGCGCTCACGCCAAGACCAGGACCCATGTCCGTACGTGACGTGCCCAAGTCGTACATGGGACGCAGACGCACTCACGCCAAGACCCAGACCCATGTCCGTACGTGACGCGCCCAAGTCGTACATGGGACGCGGACGCGCTCACGCAAAGACCCAGACCCATGTCCGTACGTGACGCGCCCAAGTCAAACATGGGACGCGCTCACGCCAAGACCCGGACCCAGGTCCGTACGTGATGCGCCCAAGCCAAGCGTGGGACGCGCTCACGCCGAGACCAAAGTTTCCCTCGAGGGCTCCAAAGCTTCCCTCGAAGGTTCCAATTCTCCCCTCAAGCCATGCTTCACTCAAGCCATGCTTCTTCGTCCTAAGCTTGTCACAAGTCCCCGCGTTGGACCATCATCCAGGTCGTCCCGGACACACTTCCACTCTTCATATCACTTCGGTCACACATGAGCCTCATCCAGGGATTGGGACGCTGTCCCGCGTGACAAAGGCTTCCAAGGTCCTCATCGCCCGTTCCCGGCTTCAAAGGCAACCAAGGCTCCAAGCCTCCCAAGTGGGGTCCACATCGATTTTGGCCAATCACACGGCGACACGTGGCACTCCAATGGGGTTAGTATAAATACCCCTTCTCACAAAGAGAATGGGATCTCTCTCATAACTCACTCTCACTTTCTCTCTCTAGCTTTCTCTCTCTAAAAAGCTCTAGAGCTCTCTTGTGATCTTCGTGGACTTACTCTCACGCCTGAGGCGGTGTCCCGGATCCACAACCCCGGGTCATCGTTCTTTAGTGTTTTGGTCCCCGCAGGTGACAGGTACCAGGACGACCAAGCTACGTGGACCGTCGACCAGCGAAAGACTTACAACATTTTAGGTTCCCTCAACGTATGTGGACAAGAAGACTCGACACCTAGACATCCTAGAGTTTTTGCGTTGACCCCCGGTCAAAACAGGCGCATCAATGACCATTAAATATAAAAAAATTGGCCTACCCTTCAGTTTGGTTCTGGCTCCGCCAATGCATGCAATTAAAGATTTTAATCAATTACAAAATTATAAAATAAGAGAAAAGAAGAGGAACATAGAACGACATGGTGGAGGCTCCATGGTCAATTTGTGGATTAAACAATCTACAGATTCATATATATTTATACACGGTGAATCAATAGGCATGCTCTTGGGGTTGGAGAGAGAGTAGAAATCGAAGAGGCTTATTCATTGTAGAAATCGATATGCATGAATGGATGAGTAGAAATGAAATAAATGAAGAGTCTTCATTCTAGAATCACCTTCTCGGCTAAATGAATGAATGGGAAGGAGAGAGTGAAAGTAAAGACAAAGAGTGAGTTTACGATGTTTATATACCAAGGATTTGCTAGGTTAGATAAAGTGGGCGGGCAATTCATATACGGGTTGGCATCATTAAGCCCATGATCCAACCGCGAATTGAGTGGGCTTGGCCCAACAGACCCGTGATCTGTGATGGCTGGTTGGGTGGCGGGTCTCTTTGGCGGGCGAACTAGCGGGTGGGGCGGGTTAAACGAGTTATTTGAACACTCCTAAACTATACCCTTTGCATCCAACTCCACTATGACCTCTGACCAACCCAACGTCACCGTCCACGAGAGGGCCTCTCTAATAGTAAGCGCCTCAACCAGCTCGGGGTCACGACACCCAAACCAGCCGGCTTGCCCTCCTCCGAGCAGAAAACCAGTTGAATCCCGGAGTACCCAACCCCCTCCCGAACGATCACTCTTCTCGAACGTAGCCCCGTCGGTGTTAAGCTTGACAAAGGGAGTCGGCGGTGCCAGCCAGTCAACCACAACGCCTGAGAGGCTCTAATCGGTCTCACTCGATGACCCTGATCACGGACTGTCTTCCACGCATCCCACATTGATCTGGCCATGTGAGTATACAGCCGAGATAGGTCTCCACAAATCCTTCCAGACCCCATCATTTCGGCTTTTTCAAAGAGACCAACCCAGGTAAAGAGCCCATGACAAAAGATCCTCCTCCTGCCAACTAGCCACTGCCACCAACCAGTCAAACGGCGAAGAAGCAGAAGACCCCAAATACGCCAACCCATGCACGCCCATGCATTCCATGCCAATTGACACTTGAACAAAGCATGGACTATCGTCTCCGTTCCCACCTGGCATCTCGGGCAAACTGCCGACACATTATTAATTTAAATTTAATTAAACTCATTGTAATTTTATTCTACAAGGAAAGAACCAAACTCATTCAAATACGACCAACCACGCAACACCTAATAATACACTCAAATTTGACTACAATCTAGTACAAATTTCGACAACATGTTTTCCTTAGATTTTTTGGTTACACAATCATATATTCGGTGTGCTTGTATAATCTTAATCCGGATCAGGCTATCCGAGGCCTAAACCTGAGTTATCTAACATGGATTTTAAGCCCGCTCGATGTGCAGTATCTGAGATTCCTAGTTTCCGGGCCCCTTGTTTTCTTAAGACCCGTCTTAGAATAGGCTTTGGTTTGAGTGTCTTACTGTAGTCCATCTAAAGCTGGCCTTGTTTCTCTACTTCGTATACCTGTTGTATATAGAACAAGTTGATTATCGTAAAAAAAAAAAAAAAAATTGATTATCGTGTGTACCTAGAACAACAATATAGAAAAACAAAATTAAACCTGAACTCTTTATAAATATGTGTAAAGACCACGTGTCACACATGATGGCAATTATTTTAGAAAAAGAAAAATAAAAGACAATTTTTTGTCAGCCACAAAACAAATTTAAATTCAAAAAACACCCAAAATAATAGTATCTCGGCTTCACATAGGAAGCATATCCCTCTTATTTTTATCTGTTTTAAAGGTGTAACCTAAACAAAAGTAAAATAGAAGAAGTCCTAGGTCAAGTGGAAACCTAATCCGTATCCGTTACGGCTATCATCAGTATATAATGTGTAGGTAGCTTAGGTTGTCATAAATTAATCAAGATCTAATTAATTAAACCAAACCTGATCAAGAGAATGACGTTGGAAGAATTTCATGCAGAGTTGGTGAAGATTCCGACGGAAGAACTGTGCTTAATGTCACTAAAAGAATTTGATGCACTGATTGCGGCGGCGAATAAGGATTCGCCACCATTGTCGGCGGCGGAGAGGAGGGAGGCGGCGGAGTGGGGAGGATTGGATGAAGTGCACGAAGCAGTGTCGGCGTGCCACAAATTGTTTGTTGCACAGGTGGCGGAAGAAAGGAAAGCAGTGATATCTGCGGCGGAGAAACTCTATGCAATGGACAATTGGTACTATCGGTATCGACGATGGAGAGCAAAGTATGAGTATGAACTAGAGTACCCACTCCCACAGATTCAACAACAACAATGCCGATCCAGATTTCCTTGTTCCAAAACTATGGAACATCAACAACAATATCAACAACAATGCCACACAACGCCCCATCATTTGAAGATAGATTGATGGCCAATACACATGACATACCCGTCTCATGAGCGTCTCGCGAGAATCCATTTCGTTTGTCTCTTGACTGAAATTTCGAACACTTTTTATATATTTTATCTTACCGTGTACCTCGTCTCGTATCACTCTATTGTTTATATCACAAATTATATATAGAGAGAGAGAGGTTTTGACTTTAGGTTGGATTTGTACAACAAAATTTTAACTTAATTATGTGAAGGGGTGATTCTTATTATAATTTTGAATATGAGACAATGAGAGAGTGGTTCCCTAATCTATTATATCTTCAACTATCTCCAAATTTTTGAATAATTGAGAATTTTTGTCTAAATATGTGGGTTAGTTCTCGTACACAAAAATTTCATGTAGTATAGCCATCAAATACGTTACTATTTTTTCACGACACTTAATTGATTCTATGTTTACTTATATACATTCTGTCATGCATATTCTTGTTCTCTCTCCTCTAACTTGAATATCAAATTTACTATTCAAATTATAATTTTTTAACAAAATTCATTGTCTTTTAAGGACTCGGGTTCGAAAATTTTCACGAGTGTGTGGCATGGATTATAGTTGTACATGTGAGTATGAGATTTTCTTGGAAAGTACGTCTCTAACAAGTACAACTGTCCAATGCACTCATCAGATGAGGCGGCGGCAACTCCCAACCAACCCCCCACACACAATCAGTCTCTTAACTCCATCGTTTCACTTTCATATCCGATTTTAACTCTGCGACCAAAACCCCACAAAATCGTATCAAGCACGAAAATTCCACACTACCCTTTTCAATTCTCCTACAAATTTAGCTTTCCGTCATTTCACCATTCCAATTCCTCGAACACACTCTGCAAATTTTCAAGTTATTGCTCTAATCCAAACGACCCAAAAGAGAGACAAACCCTAGAATTTCCCCATGGAAGCTAACAAGGAGAAGGAGCCAATGATCATTAGAGACAAAACCCAGATGAGGGAATGGTCGAGGATGATGAGGTGTGAGGGAAAAACCATAGGATTAGTGCCCACAATGGGTTATCTCCACGAAGGCCATCTCTCACTCGTCAGAGAAGCTCACAAGCACGCCCGTGTGGTGGTGGTCTCAATCTATGTGAACCCAGGTCAGTTCTCTCCTTCTGAGGACCTTTCCACATACCCATCTGATTTTTATGGTGATATTGCTAAGCTCATGGCCATTCCTGGTGGTGTTGATGCTGTTTTTCATCCACAAAACTTGTATGATTACGGTAATCGTGAAACTGGTGGTGCTGTGGGTAGAGGTGGTGGTGGGGTGGTTTCTTGTGTGGAGGAAGGGGGTTTTGGGCATGAGACATGGGTGAGGGTGGAGAGATTGGAAAAGGGTATGTGTGGGAAGAGTAGGCCTGTGTTTTTTAGAGGAGTTGCTACTATTGTCACCAAGTTGTTTAATATAGTGGAGCCTGATGTGGCTCTCTTTGGGAAGAAGGATTATCAGCAATGGCGGATTATTCAGCGGATGGTGAGTTTTGTTTTCTTCTTCTGAAGATTCATTTCTTGATAATCTCTATGGGATTTGTGTAGTTGATCCTAACTTTGTTCGGGAAATGACTTGTTGGTTGTTGTTGTTTTTGTTGTTGTTGTGTGTTGTTCATATATAGTATAGTTGAATGTGCCAATTGAACATAAAGGTCTTAACTTTGGGTGTTCATGAGGAGTGGACTTGTAGTTTTTGTTCTCTACAAGAATGTAACTTAATAGGAGAGTGAGAGAGGTCAATACAATACGAGAAGATTAGCTTGACAATCATAACACATTGATCCAAGTTTTTATATTAACTCAAGCTGACCATCTATTCTCACTAATCTATCGATAACTTGTTGTATGCTTGTTTTATTACCTTTGTAATTCGTTTGGTAGTTTTCGATCTTGAGCTGCCATTTTTAAAGCCAATTTGAACTGAAATTTATTGTTCATTATATTCAAGGATTAGGAATTTAGTGTTGACTCAATGCAATGGTGATCGGATTTGAGCTTGGTTAGTCTTTGCCCCTTTATTCAGCTTTCTAGAAATAAACTCAGCTTTGTACACTGGTGTTCAATTGCTTTATCTACCGTCTATTTCTTCTGATAACATAACGGTGCTAATAGATGTATTGACTGCTTGATTTCCTTCAGGTTCGAGATCTTGACTTTTCCATTGAAGTTATAGGTTCTGAAATTATGCGGGACAGTGACGGGCTTGCAATGAGTTCACGCAATGTACACCTCTCACCTGAAGACAGGAAAAAGGTTATACAAATGTTATCTCAACCGTTCACTCTCAATATTTTGGAAGCAAATAAAAATTTAAAACAATGCTCTGTTTTCTTGTCCCCTTACACACGAGGCTCCCTACTTGCTCCACTCACTGAACTGTATGATTTAACATACTGTATTGTTCATTAAGGGCTGAATATGTCATTCCTATTTAGTATGGCTTAATCAATTTAGATATTGGTTCATGTTCTTTTAATGGATAACTAAAAGTCTAAAAGAGATTTCTAAACTTGCAGGCATTGTCTATAAACCAGGCATTGTTAAGAGCAAAACTTTCTGTAGAAAAGGGTCAAGTAAACTGTATAGACTTGAGAGAGATGGTTTCCCAGGCAATACAGGAAGCGGGTGGAAGAATTGATTACGCTGAGGTAAGGCATCAAGAACTTTTCTACCTATTCAATCTGGCGTTATCAAAATGTACCATAACAGAAAATTAAGGCAAAAGACCCAATTTAGTACCTGAACTTTCATAAAAGGACCCAATTTGGTCCCTGAACTTTATTTAACCAAATTTAGTCCTTAAACTTTCAAAAATAGACCCAATTTAGTCCTGAGG
>JAYMTF010005161.1:0-11999 GCA_036897485.1 Pelargonium nanum | reverse complement strand
TGCCTGCTGGTTGATATCTCTACCAAATTCGTCGAACTTCGCTGGAAGATTTTTTTGTTCTTTCACAGCTGCAGATGCAGCCTGGGCTGCACTAGTGGCAGCCACAAGCATTGCAGCACTATTACCACCTTTACCAAGCTCATACATTGCTGCATCCACAGCTGCTTCTACCTCCTTCATTTCATCCTCATTATCAGCTGTTCTCCGTTCTATAATAGCCGATGCACGTTCTTCATGAAGTTTCTGCATCTGCTCCTCTAATTCCTCTATGAAGGGAGCTTTATGCTGCAAGGTAAAAGTAGAGCAAGCTGATTAGTAAAGAGCAGTCAAGGGTCCTAATTTACAGGTACCTTAAAATAAGTATAAACCAGTTAGAAGATAACTCATAACAGAGAATAGTTATTGCCCAACTCACAAAAGTTATTATCGGCGAGAGAATACAACATAAATAGTTATAAGATACATATGGCCTGCTTTTAAATAATGTTTAGTTAGATGAGCTAAGAGGCAAATACGGTGAGAATACAGAACAAAACGGATAACCTTAGTTCCACTCTCTCCTGTATGCTTAATCTGTTAAAAAGCCATATGTTTTCTAGAGCCTGCTACAGAGTAAACAGGTCAAAGGGATAATTTATAAGCGAGACGTATGCATTTTCTTTTTTCTCTTTTGAGGGGGATTTCAGGCTATCAGTTCTGAAAGAAATCAAAATTCATCCACAGATCTAGCCTTTGGATCCAAGGTTTAAGATTAAGTGCAAGTATTTCAGGAATATGATAAACTATACAATGTTTCACTATTATAATTTGTAAACCTTTAGAATCAGAACTCATAGTACTTTTCTATATCATTCACATCCTTTTTTATCAATCTACTGAAAAGTTGGTTCGGGGTTTATCATACCATATCCAGTTAGGTATAAGTATAAACCAGCTTACTTTTTCTAAGTTATTGCAGAACAGCTACACACACGTACACATCTTCTATTGCATACAATCTTTGATATTTGGCTCTAGTTTCTATATATTCCAGATATAGCCTCAAAACATGACATGTTTACCCATAAAATATCTCACTTAGATATTTGTTTAACTTTTACATAACAAATTCTCAATACAACATCTGCCAAATGAATTTATTATATTTCGTGGGTCATACCCTTCAAGATGTGTACAAGACATCTTTTATGTAGGTGGTCATGTACATATGAGAGGGAGGGAGAGAGAGAGAGAGTGAGAGAGAGAGAGAGAGAGAGAGAGAGAGAGAGAGAGAGACTTTGCAAGTCAAAAACAAGAAACGGGAAAGATAAGCAAATGATCACTTGTGAACAGGCATTAGAGAAGTCAAATGCATACACAAAGCAATGAAGCATATAAAATTAGAACCGTACCTGCAAAAAGTCGCATATAACAGAAACAAAGTCGCGAAGCTTTTGCATAAAAACAAACTTCTCACCAGCAGCAGATAGAGAGTTTTCAAGTGCAGTGATATTCAAAAGTGAAGCTGATAAATTATCATCAGTCCTTGCCAATGATGACATCGTTCTGCCATGAGATTCCTGGTAAGAAACAGAACATCAATATAATAAATTCCAGCTCTTACATATATCAATTTTCTTTCTAAACAAGTAGTAATGTCATGCCAGAACAGTACACAACAGCTTAATAGCATCTACTGCATGCATTTTGATTTTCTACAATGCAAACTGCAAATACAAAAAAGAGTAAATTATAATTCCAAACCGTAAGGTTGAAGACATCATCCCGACACAAAATGAACTTGGATAAAAAAACGCAGACAACATGAAAGTCGCCAATGAATTCTACATTCTTAACTCAGCATCCAAAAAAATCTAGAAGAGTAGGAAGTATATAAAACAAGACTAATAGTATGGTTCTAATAAGCTATAAACTCCATACAAAATAGTCAAGTTAATAAGTAACTATGTTTTTAACACAATTGAGAGATTGACAAGTTTATTTTGAAAAGCTATAGAACAGACATTCCGTCTTTATGGCTCATAAGCACAAAATGCATACGAACATTACACCTGACACATGCTAGATAATGCATGTTCTGCATGTACCAGTAAGATAGCTAATAAATGACTAATCAAAATGTGGAGATGCTAGCAAGTGATGTATTTTGGTTGCATAAATGACAATGTATTGCACAACTTTCATCCTTTTCCGATAGTTTCTCCTATATAGATAGTAAAATTCTCCGGTTCACTTATTCAACTCATAAATTATTAAAATTACCAAACCATCCCTTCCAAACTCAATGACCATAGTTTCTTCACATTGCCATATGTAGATGCATCATCTAGGTATTTGAAAATTATCAAACATGTCGCAAAGCAGAATGACATACCTTAATCCTGTTCACATTTTCTTGCAAAGCCTTCATGGCAACATCGGCTTTTTGAGATATAGACAATGCATCCACACTCTGTGATGCTCCAATGACTCCTCCAATACTCGGGGCCACTGACACACTCGCCGGACCATATACAGACTTCAGTTTCTGCACTATCTGAACCACCGGCATGCTACTACTCACAACCTTACTGGTCCCATCGTCCATTCTCTTCCCTAATCCCTTCCTAAACTGCTCTTCTTCCCAAATTTTCTCCTCCTCATCTTCATCATCCTCATCACTATCCTTCTTCAACCCCACATCCATTGCTCTCTCATCAATACTCTCGAAAACGCCCTTCTTCACACCATCAATTCTCTCTCCGAGCATTGCAATCCTCCCTTGAAATTCAGGTTCCTCGTCACTCAATCCCTCCGTTTCACCATGATTGCTTCCTCCATCCAATGCAATATAATCCGGTGCAGCTGCTTTAGACAGTCGAGCCCGTTCTCTCCTAGCTCGAATTGCATTTATCGTTGCCTGATCAGGGAACAATGAACTAGATTCATCTTTTCCCTTCCTGATCCCCATTGAAGCTAATCGACTCTCAGCATCATCATGATCCTTCCTGAACAGACTATGCTTCTTCTCCTTGTCTCCATTTTCTTCTTCGTCCTCCGAATCCAATTCCGCAGCTTCTTTTACAGTCTCAGAGACCGGTTTCACGAGGCCTCTGAGGAGAACAATCGGCTCGGACGAGGTCTTTGAACTGGAAGCTAGGGTTCTGGTGTTCTTCTGGAGCTCGCGGAGAGCCTCTTTGGTGTAGGTCCCGGCTTGAGGCTGCACATTGGAGGCGAAAATCGCCGGAGAGGAGGCTAGGCGGTCTTTGACCGCGGTGATCTTGTGAGACGACGAGGGTTTGGTGAGACGAGAACCGCCTCTGCTCGAATTTGATGGTTTTGACGAGCGAGACGAAGGCGTTTCGTTGTCTTCGTCGTCCGCGAAACTGAGCAGCTTCGGCGCTTTTGGCTGTGCCTTCTTCGCCTTCGCGGCGGTGGGGGAGGGTTTCGACGAGGGTTTAGCGGCAGCGACGGCTGTTTTGGTAGAGACGTTGTCGTCTTCGTCACCGTCGTCGTCTTCGCCGGCACGGCGGCGGAAGTTCCTACTCCTACTACTCATGTCTGTATTGGTTCTTCAGCGCTAACGGGTTGTTTGGGAAGCTAGAAAATAATTCTGTGAATTTTCCTGGGAAAATACCTGCAAATTAACCGAAAAGAAAAAAGAAAAGCCTAGTTCCAAACGAACAATCAAGCCCAATGGGCCTTACCAAACTAATTGGGGTGTATCATGTATGTGCAAAAAAGCCCAACCTAACTATGACATCATCAAGAACACGATGATCCATCCCAAGTCCTAATCTGGACCGTTGATGAAATCTGAAACTCGGGGTCTCTTGTACGACCGAGCCACACCGAATCATTTCACCGCCCGCCAACGTCACAGTCGCTTTCTCTTCCCTTCCTCTGTTTCTCATATATTTCAAATATTTTCTTTTACCTTTTTTTTTTTTTACATAAACAGTGTTGATGAATCAGGAGTGGGTTTTTGCCTTTTTCGATTTAAAATTCGAAAAAATATTAAATAAATTAGTGGGAAATAAAGGTAAATATGGAAAGATAGAGACCACAACTAAAGACTCCTTTTTTAGTTGCATCAGCAGAAACAGAGGAGTAGACCAAGCCGGACTCGGGAGACAGACAAATCTACAGATTCAAGCTGCAATTTTTATGGTTCTGATGATCTCTTGATTACCCACTTATAGCTTAATGGCTGGGTGAGAAAATTTTCTTACCTTGATTTTGCTTTCTGGGTTGGTTCTTGTCTCTGCTGCTGTTCTCAAGTTGCCCTTTTTTTCAGTTTTGGGATGTTCAAAAGCAAATATTTTTGTTTTTGTATGTATAGTGGGTGACCCATTTGGCTTTTAGCTGTGTTTTTGGTAGTTTTGATCTGTTTTTGTCAATTTTGTCATGGATGATCAAATGGGTTGGTTTTATTTTTGGGGTTTTTGATGGTTTGATTTATGCTTTCTGCTTAATGGCTATGTTGAGTGCTTATTGATATCCAGCTATTGATGTTTCATGTTTGGAGAGTAGCTTAGGTTCTCAATTAGGTCACTTAGAAGTTAGAACTGTCACCAATGGCTTAATGTCCAATTTTGGGGGTTCATTCGTCATTATTTAGACCTAGAATTGCATGAAATGCACTTGAGAATGCTGAAGCTGAGAGTTTTAGTATTGATTCTTATTAGCGTATTCACCGTAGAGAAAGTTTAGTTTTGTAGTTTAGTTGAACTGCTAGTGGTGCTTCTTTGTGTTTTTTGGGTACCTTGTATTGCTATTGTGTTTTTTGGGTACCTTGGATTGGGGACGCGATATATGTAGGTTTCTTTTTCTACCCTCTCTTTTGCTTCCATTACATATAGGGTTGCTTTCATTACATATAGTGTTCTTGGACTCTTGCAACTTGTTTTGTTTTGCTAGCTCTGAAAGATTATGCACTTCTCACACTTGTATGCGTATGTTATATTTGCCTCTCCATCCGTCCCAAAATGAGTGTCCATTATACATGAATTACCCACAATGTCCATAGAATAAGTTTATTAGTATCCTTTGATATTTTTCTAACAAGAGCACATAGGGGTATAAGGTGGAAATTTCAACCTTAACTAATTTATCCTTAATTTCTAAATAATTGGGAAAATGAGCACTCATTTTGGGAATGAGGTTTCTTTTTTTTTTTTTTTTTTATGTGTTCTGATAGCTTCTTGATTTTGTAATCGTTATCTTGTTGTTTTGCATGGAAGCCAAATTGTTGAGGTCTTTACTTGGAGTGAGAAATGTGAGTTTATTGCACGTAGCTAATGACAGTTTCTTGTATTTGTATTTGTTGTGCAACCATTCATATTTGTTTCCTTCTCCTTCATTGTGCGATACTTGTGGTTGATTGCTTTGCAAGTTCTTCATATGTTTTCCAAACGTGACTATTAAGTTCACTTTTCTCTGTCGAGAGCGCTCACTGGGAATTCATTCAGTTTGAATTGCTGTGTTCTCTCGAATGATTAGAATCAATTAGGTTTTTCTTAAACTTAAAGGGCGGTTTTTTATTCCTTATTGAATATTTCATTTGTAATAAATCTAAGCATTCTTCTCATTTCATCTTCTGACAATGTCGTTTAGACGATTAGAGCCCATAGTATATTTGAGGTTTTAAGACTTGTTCTATCTTCAGAATTTAAATATCTTCTCGTACCGTGAATTGAGGAGGTCTGATAATGTGATTTCTTTGTCTTAACTGTGCAGACGGACTTGGTTGGTGGATAGTAATAGAATCGCAACAAAAATCAAGAGTGCATCAAGCTCTTGCAATCATGAAAGAGTTACATGGAAAAGCAACCCAACTAGAGCGTGCCCAAATTGCCACAATGTTATAGATAACAGTGATGTACTATTCCTATCTTTGTCCATGCCTCTAGATGATTTTTATTTATTTTGACATTTCATACAGTGAATTATAAAGCAAGAACAAATTTTTATTTGACAACTCTACGCCTGTTGGTTTAATGACAAAGTTTATCATGTAGTAAACTTTGTCGTCCCTTCTCCTCTGTTGGGATTTGAGTATGGTCATTGCTTCAGTCTAGAGCTGTCAATTCGTTTATTAGGTCGAATTTCTGGATTTGGGTTGAATAGACCTGACCCGACCCAAAAAAGTGCAGGTTTTTAGTCGGGTTGTGGTTTTTACGTAGAAAATGTGTGGGTTGCCTGACCCAAAAATTAATCGGTCCTATTTTATGTGACCAGAACCCCAATAACGTGGGTCGGAACTCGGATTTCAGGAGCCCATGGGTTCCAGTCCAAATTGCCAACTCTACTCAATTTGATAGATCTGACCACATTTCTTTTAACATAGTGAAAGCAGTTATGTTAGATCATAAAGAAAAATCATTTGACTTTATTGTTTGTTACTTAAAAATACGTAAACTTTTCTGTTTCAGGTAGTGCATGAATGGCCAGGGTTACCTAGAGGTGTGAAATTTGATCCATCCGATCAGGAGATCATATTGCATTTGCTCGCTAAAGTTGGTGTTGAGAATTCAAAACCTCATCCATTTATCGACGAGTTCATCCCGACTGTTAATGAAGATGACGGTATTTGCTATACCCATCCTCAGAAACTGCCAGGTGTGCCCTAAAGAGTAGCGATTTCTTTCATTTTTTGATACTTAACAATTTCTATTAACACTAACTTTGTAAGTTCAAATTCTTCAGGTGTTAAGCAAGACGGGAGTGTTTCACACTTCTTTCATAGAGCAATCAACGCTTACAATACTGGAACCCGAAAGCGACGGAAGATACAAGGTGACAATATTGGTGACGTGCGCTGGCACAAGACTGGGAGGACAAAACCGGTTATCTTGGACGGAGTTCAAAGAGGATGCAAGAAAATTATGGTTCTATACTTGAGCTCCGGCAAAGGTGGAAAACCCGAGAAGACTAATTGGGTCATGCATCAGTACCATCTTGGAACAGGAGAGGAAGAGAAGGACGGGGAGTATGTTATTTCTAAGATATTTTATCAGCAGCAACAAGGAAAACCGGAGGACAAAAATGAACCCGAATTTGCTGAGAGTGTTGATGCTGTAATCACAAAAGTCGATCCGGTTACTCCCAAGGCTGTGACCCCTGACCCCCCTCGTTCTGAAAGGCGTTATCCAGAGATCAATCTGGCATGCGATTCTACTATTTCCATGGATCCGTCTGCTCAGGTAAATATTCTATATCTTTTTAGTGCATCTGATGCAACTCTATTTCCCAATTATTTTTCATAGATTGATATCGGTGTATTGTGACTTCTAATTTTTTTTTACAGCACCATCATGACACGACGTATTTTGAAGACGAGGCGCAACCTGAGTGTGAAGAGCACAATCATGAGGTCGAACCCGTTTTAGAAAATCATGCTGATGAAACTATAGACATTAATGATAACAATGCTGAGGAAGATCCAAAATGGTGGGATGGCGAGTCTCAGTATCTGTTGAATTCACAGCAACTCGTGGAAGGGCTATCTCTATGTGATGATCTACTTCAGAGCCAGTCTCCGAATAGAGAGGAAAACCAAAACGAAAAAGCATTAGAGAGCAAGCCCCGTCTTTCTGATTACGCTCAGTTAGGACCCGAGTACTTAAAAAAGGATCTTGAGGCCTGCCAGGATCTGATCATTGATCCGGCAAACATAGAACTTGATACGCCTCCAGATTTCAGACTGAGTCAGCTTGTACGTTTTCTCTTAACACAATTTTCTAAATTCAGCAAATTTTGTTCCTATGTGGATCAATTTTCTCACACTATTAACACGTTTGCTGTTTTATTTGTAGGACTTTGGATCGCAGGAGAGCTTCACCGCATGGGGCGGAGAAAAGGTTCTTGACTAAGCATCTGTTGGGGTCAGCTAAATTTGTGAAAAGGTAATTTTTTGTTAACCGTCCTCCGGATGCACTTGAACTATGTTATTTTGGCTACACGACTTCGACTGATTATATAACCTTTTGTGTTTGCGCGAATGATCATTTAGAAGTTAAATGGTCTAATTTACACGCTCGTCAAGAGTTGAGAATCAAAAACTGATGAAAATGCATGTTATTGTGTATGCTTTGTAAAGTTGTTTCTATAGGCAAGTTGGTTTTTTTTTTTTTTTTTTGCTATTTCCTTTGCTTTGAGCTTTTTCTTGAGATTCTTGGTACATTGGAGTCATTGGAGAAATTAAACACAACATTTTTAGAACACATGATTGAAAACTTTCGTGAAAATTGCAATCTGGCTTGAAGAATGAGTTGATTTCGTCTTTTGACTTATTTATCTTGAAGAATGAGCTGTGGCGTAGACCTTGATCAACAAAAAGTGGCCCGATAAGTGTACTTGTGGTTTGTTGTCCAACCCTCTTAAGCTCAATATTGACCCATTATCAGCTCTATAGGCTTGATGTATTTGATTATACTCTCGTGTCCAAATTAATACTATACTAGTTTAGGTTTTTAGTCCAATTTTGGCCCGCCTGTTTTACTTACAAAATGAGTTGCAGCCCATGGGCCATTACTATCCCGACCCGATGATCCCATGTTTTACATTTTTTTGGGTCCAACTTATTTAGACTCGATTCTTACCTGTTTTCCAACTCTACATGTACTCTTGCAGATTGAGATAACTAGGATTTATGTATTTTCAACCCGAAATATGAAACATATGCTCTGATTGGTCGAACATTAATTGAACTGGCCGGTCTGGTTTTTAAAACATTGCTCAAAAGGGCCCTAGGGTGTGGTGTTGCCATGAACATGGCCAACATGATTGATACTCAACAAGGAAGCTTGTACTGCCTTTTTCTTCTATCAAGCAAGCTGGCACCATGTTATATGAACCTGTTTTTGTCCTTTGGAGTGTTAAGATTCTAAGAACTTGGTGTGTAATGACAATGTTGATCAAATCCTCTTCAAGGCTAATGAGCTATGATTTGTTCAAAAAGAGACCAATGTATATAATGTAGAGACAGTTGAGTCCTTCCAAACACTCTGGCTGGCCATTTTGGCCTTCAATAGAATGGTTATGAACTTTTGAACCATTGCACATGCAAGCATTGGAGTGTGCCATGGCCCTTCCAAGTCGTTGGTCCACACATTTTTCTTGTTAATTCTCACAGTTATATTAAGTGAATAATTTGCTATACACTTGTTTTTCATGATAAAATAAAAACATATCAAAGCTTGTTGGACCAAGCGTTTTAATCGTTTTGGATTCCCTTTGAGGTCTCGGGTTCGAGCATCCTACCCGACGGTATGGGATGACGTGGAGTTTTGGATTAAAAGAGGAGAGTTATTTCATGTTGTATTGGTCAACTGATAAAAGAAATATTAAATTTAACGAAGATTATATGTTCAATAATCAAATTTTGAGGGTTTGAGTCTAATGATCGTTCGTTTCATTAAAAAGAATATTCGAAAAAATTTTAGTCTAAGGAAAATACTATAACACTAATCCTACTTTTTTTTTTAATATGAGTTAGATCCCCGGAGGAAGTGTGATTTAGGACAATTAGATTTTTTCTGTAAATGTTATCAAAAAAATACATGAGTAAAGCAAAATGTTTTATTTTGAACTCCAAACTATTCATTATGCTTCAAATCAGTACTAAATTAGATTCCGCACCAATTTACTCTACAAACTATCAATATCGTCTCAATTCAGTAGGGTTCATGTTACATAAGATAGACACACTAATTAGTTTTTTAGTTAGGTCGGACAAATATGCACGAACTCAGGTGTTTTACTTGTAAAATTTAAAATTTAAGTGAAAATTTATACGTAGTAGTTTTGTTTTAATCGGACCCGAGTTAAATTTTTGTTTTAATCGGAACCAAGTTAAATCTTTTTAATTCAAATCAAACGTACAGCTCAAATATAACTCAAAATCTGAATGGTCAACTCCACCGTTACTTATAACATTTATATCTAAACCTAATTACCACTGTTTTTGTAAATATGCATGCATGATGTTGATGAAGCAATGAGCAATGTTGAAGCAATCTTGCAACCTCACCACACAACATAATCCAACATTATTTCTAACGCTGAATTTAATTTCCCAACAAACTTATTATTTTTATTTTTTATATTGGCAAGATTTGTTTGATATACAAATAATGGGTCAATACTCAATGGATTGTGTAGTCTTTTTATTTATACATTTAACACCTTCAAAACATGAGTTATTTACATGATAATGCCATGGATACTATGGGCTGATGAATCGTTTTAATAGGGATACATGACAATGCTCCATTTACAATTATTGTTGAAGAGTCATTAATCGGACCTTATAGAGTGACTTTGACATAATTTGTTTGGTCCTTAGCCATATTTTGAAATACTTAATGAACTAAGTTGAGAAGTTTGTCTAAGCCCCAAGGAGTGGCGCAATGGTCAAGACACACATCCCCACATAGAAGGTCCTGTGTTCAAATCTCATTGCGTCGGGTGGGGTGGGGTTTGGGTTAAAAGGGGAGAGCTACCCCTGTTGTGTAGCTCAACTAAAAACAATGAACCAAGTTGAGAAATCGATACCACCTATGAGTGATGAGGTTATTTTACAATTTATTATTTTTAATTATTTTTCAATCTACAAACCCCACCTATGAGTGATGAGCTATGTTTTAAATAATATTTCTTTGCACGTAATACGCATATTCGCCGACATCACTATTCTCGTTCGATTATTTTCTAATCACCATTCGAAAATTTGAATTTCTCATTTCTAATCACACTACATGAAAATGTCAAAATTTCAGCGGATTTCCAACGGATTTTGGCCATTTTCGACAGCGGGGGTGTAGGAAGCACCTTGGTAGGAAATTATTTT
Organism: Pelargonium nanum; assembly: GCA_036897485.1. Classification (NCBI taxonomy): domain Eukaryota; kingdom Viridiplantae; phylum Streptophyta; class Magnoliopsida; order Geraniales; family Geraniaceae; genus Pelargonium; species Pelargonium nanum. Next base: position 1,168 of record JAYMTF010005161.1, on the reverse strand, counting down.
GACGACTTTATGATGACGTGACCGTCGGAAAAGTGTGATGCAATTTCGTAGGAACAATATTTTTTTCTGACGGCCACGTCATCACAAAGCTATCGGAAATATTTAAATTTTTCGATGACGTGGTCGTAGGAAAGTCCTCAAAATTTTATTTTATTTTTAGACAGCTGGCAATTCTACGCCGTGTGGGTTCGGGTAGGGTTGGGTAGGATAGGAAATCGAAACCCATTTGCCAGAAACGAGAAATAAGATACGGGTGTGGACTACTACAACGTACTAAAACTCTAAAAGTGAACCAGAATGCGTCGGAAGAGGATTTGAGTAAGGCATATCGGAGGTTGGCAATGAAGTGGCACCCGGACAAGAACCAGGCCGAAGCCAAGTTCAAGCAAATCTCTGAGGCCTATGATGTGCTCAGCAATCCCTAGAAGCGGAAAATCTAAGACCTATAAGGCCAGGAGGCTCTCATATATGTTGATTTCCCGTCGTCGACCTCCACTGATTACTCTTCCCGCAGGAGCAATTCTTCGTTCGGGCTCGAAGTCAATGGGAACTAGGCTCCAAGTCGATGGTGGTGGACATCGGCGGTGAACGAAGTCGACGGCGGCGTCATATTGGAGAAGGTGAAGTCTCAAAACTAGGGGTGTGCATGGGCGGGTTCACGGGTTGACGGTTAACCGCCTTCTCCGTTTAAATCGGCGGTTAGCTGTTCAATTTTTGTGTGCGAGTTATGAGCGGATTCACGGGTTGACGGTTAACCGCCCATTTTGGCTTTGAACCAATAATATCCTCATTGTGTCAATAAATTTTCATTTTTTCATTGTAGAAATTAGAAAAATGCAAACTTTACAATATTACAAATGCATACATTAAATTACAAAAAATAGAAAAATAATTTTTTTTAACACAATAAACTAATATTTTATTAATATTTCAAATTGGACGATAAAAAGACAAGTCTGACAAAGAGACCGAAAACCTAACTAACTCGTAGGCCACTCGGTTTGCAGACCAACCCAAAATAGAAAACTGTGATGAGCCACAATGGCTAAAGCATCATGAATGATCAAGCCAAAGACACTAAATTCCTCCCATCAACTTGAATAATCAAATTGGAGGCACTGAAATCCTCCCCTCCAGCCTGAATAGCACGAACAACTGACAACGATTG